>JBBPTU010000599.1:0-20848 GCA_038094295.1 Tylopilus aff. beelii | reverse complement strand
GGTGTACCTGCGGAGTGGGTGGCAGACTGTCAGGTTGAATCGTGGCAGGTAGGTGAAATAGGGCAGAGAAGTATTCTCCTTGTCTGAGCTCCCACCCCACCTGGGCAACCTCCAAGTTGGAATTGCTGATTGAGTCAAATGATGGTAGGGAAGAGGGGGGAGGACTGGGAGGAGGGGCAGTGGGGTTGGTGGATGAACCCATGGTGGGGAGTGGAGGAATGGGGGTGGTTCGTGCAACAGCAGGGGGTTCACCCTGCTGGGTGAAGGAGGAGGGGGGGGAAGAGGAGGAGGGGTGGTCCATTGCCAGGGGTACCTCTCTGGTGGGCCCAGTAGTTGGACCTCAACAAGATCCCTTCTTCCTGTGACATCAGCTAACATTCCGAGGGGGAGGTTGGGAGGTTAGGGGATCTGATACCCTAATGGAGAGTCACTCCATAACCCTACCCATGTACCCTCAAAATTCCTCCAAGGGGAAGGCTCCAAACATATCATGCAGTAGGGAGTCCCACAACTCGTAGGAGGTGCGGTCAAGGGCAGAGAAGATTTCCAAGGGGATGAGTTCCTGGTGGAGCTCAAGTAGGATGGGGGCCAGGGCAGATACTGCCAGACCCTTGCGAGGCATGGTGCATTTGGACCATTGGAGGAAAAGCTGGGTTCGTCAGGTAGAGTGGATGACCAAGAATTGTTTGAGGAGGGGATGTCTGGAAGGGAGGGCCTGGAAGGTGGATCGCTTGAGTTCAGCAAGTCTGTTGGGGAAGTCGGAGAGGATCTCCAGCAACTCAAGTTGCAACTTAGGAATGAGGAGCTTGAAGAACACTGGGAGGGAGTTGGGGATGGGGTCACTGTCAGGGTAGGTGGCATGGACATTGCAAGAGAGGACTCTGGAGGGAAGCATGTAATAGGAGTTGGGGTTATATGAAAAGTGGGGTGAGGTGGTTTGATCTTAAATACTACAGACCTTCCCTCAGTCTATTTCCACCACTTCATTGGTGGGGTTCCAAGTGGGGTTCCAATTTGGATTGGCCTGGGGTGGTGCAGCTGGGGCAGAATAGGTCCAGGATTGCCCTGTGGTGTTCAAGGCATAGGTGGGGGCGAGGAAGATGATATGGAATTCTGTATGGGTTCATTGGGCCTGGAAGACCATCCCTTTCTTCGAGAGTAGGGAGGTGAGGTAGGCAAGCAGGAGGAAAAACAAGACGATGATCAGAGCAATGAGGTCATAGGGGAAGATCATGGCAAGGGTTTCAGATGTGTGGGAAATCCTTTCAATGCCTTGCCTGATACTCTTTCAGTGTCTTCTTAGTGTGTGACAGATTCCTCTCAGGTTCCCACAAGTCTTCTGTCAGGGTGGAGCCCTTCCAGGCTACCAAGTACTTGGTTCATCTTCCCACCCTCCTGTGGCATTTGATGGTTTCGATTTTGTACTCTGCTTCACCATCAACTAATTGAGGTGGGGGAGCGGGGAAGCTGGGGCCATGTTCTTGGGTAGTTATGGCTGGGGATAGTTTAGAGGCATGGAAGACATCATGAATTTTCCAAGAGGATGGGATTGCAATCTTATAACTTAAGTGGCTAAGGACTTGGGTGATTTTGAAAGGGCTGACGTACTTTGGGGCTAACTTCCGATTCCTATATTTGATTCAGAGGTCCTTTGCTTCGAGCCAGACCTTGGTCCCCACCTTCCATCCTTTGAAACAGGAGGCGATGCATTTCCTCATATCTTGTTGGGCCTTGTGGTGTGCCGCTAAAGCTTCCTTTTGTGCTTCTTTAAGCAGCTTGGCCCAAGTCTCCAGTGCTGGGAGGAAGGTGGTTTTGGCCAACAGGGGATAGGCCTGGGGTTTATACCACATCATGAGGGAGTAGGGGGTGACATTAGTGGTGGAGTGGGTGGCAGAGTTATGCAAGAATTCCACTAGAGGGAGTATTGCTGCCCATTCCTTGGGCTTGTTTCCGCAGAATATCCTTAGATAGGTCTCAAGTTCCTGATTTACTTGTTCAGCTTCACCGTCAGTCTGGGGGTGATAGGCGGTGAAAAGGGCAGTGTCATAATGGAGGAGCCTGGCAAGCTCCTTAGTGAAGGCAGACACAAACTAGGGTCCCCTGTCAGATATACATTTGTCATGGAGGCTGGAACAGGAGAAGATAGATCAGAAAGAGAGATCTGCCACCCCTTCAGCACTGATGTTTTTGGAACATGAGCAGAAAATTACCCCCTTTGTAAGGCCTTGGTTGACCACAACCAGAACCAAGTCATGGCCTTGAGAAGGGGGGAGGTCAGTGATAAGGTCAACTGAAATCTGTTGGAATGGGCAGGAGGCCTGGGACAGGATGGGGGAGAGACTGGGGGTTGTGGGGTGTGTATTGACCTTGGAGGCCTGGCAAACAGTGCACCTGGTGATGAAATTGCAAACATGGGTCAAAAGACCCAGCCACCAATAGTCTTTGGAGATACAGTGGAGGGTATGATAGCAACCTTCGTGGCCACCAGCAGGAGAGTAATGGAGTTCCTGGAGCAGATCAGCACATGCAGCCTCAGGTACGTAAAGGCATCCCTTGAAGTACAGGGACCCCTCTGTGAACATCCAGTTGTCTCAGTGGGAATGGGGAAGGATTGGGGAGTTGTTCCACAAGGCCTGGAGAGTGTGGAGGACCAGTGGGTCTTCTGATGTGGAGGCCACAATCTTATTGGTGATTGCCACATTGATCATGTGGACAAAGGCCTTGGGTGGTAGGAAGGTGATCTGTTTATTGTCGGTGGAGGTATCGACATCATGCTTCCAGGATAGCGTGTCCACTGGGCCCATGGTGGTACCTGGGAGGGCCTTCCAAATGAGGTCAAAGTCCTGAAGGAACATCTGCCAACAGGCCTGGCAGCGGGAGAGATCCTGGGGATGTTTAAAATACGTAAGGTTTCGATGATCCATAAGGATCGTGACGGGGTGAGTAGTCCCTGTGAGGTAATGTTGCCATTTGTGGAGCACCAAGATCATGGCCAGCATTCCCTGTTGTAGATGTCATAATTCTGCTCAGTAGAGCCAAAGGTCTGGGAGAAGTAGGCACAGGGATGGAGATCTCCCGCCAAGTCATGTTGCATCAGAACACCTTCTGCAGCGACCAGGGATGCATCGGTCATTACTGTAAAGGGTAATGTCATATCAGGGTATTGGAGAACTGGGGCTTTAAGAAACTCCCTCTTTAATATGGTGAAGGTATTCTGATGGGTCAGGGTCCAATCCCAGGGGGCCCCTTTCTTGGTAAGGGAATGGAGCAGGTGGATAATGTTGGAAAAGCCCAGGATGAATTTGTGGTAGAAATTACAGAATCCTATGAAGGAGGATACCACCTTTACTGATGATGGGGGTTGCCATTGCTGGATTGCTGTGAGTTTCACTGGATCCATCAGGACTGCTCCTTTTTGTATAATCATCCCCAAGTATTCTACCTCAGGGATGTTGAAGCTGCATTTTTCGAGCTTAAGGTATAGTTTGTGTTCCTGGAGGCATGCCAACACTTGCTTCATTTGATCATCATGGGTCGCTTGATTGGCTGAATGGATAAGGAGGTTGTCCATATAGATAACCAACCACCCTTCTGTGATGAGATCTCTGAATATACTGTCCATCAAAGCCTGGAACGTGGCTGGGGTGTTGCAAAGACCAAAAAACATAACAGTCAGCTTGAAAAGTCCAAAGGGGGTACTGAATGCTGCTTTCCACTGATCATTAGCGCAGATTTGGACATTGTTGTATCCCCATTGCATGTCCATTTTGGTGAAAATAGAGGACACCTTCAGCTTATCAACCAGATTGGAGATTAGTGGGAGTGGATAGGTGTTTTTAATGGTGCTGGAGTTTAGATGTCAATAATCCTGACAGGGGCGTAATTTTCCATCCTTTTTTGGAACGAAGAAAAAGGGGGAGGCTTGAGGGGATTTTGACATAGTAATTTTTCCACTCTTCAGGTGTTCATCTACAAAGTCTCAGCATACCTTCTGTTCCTCCAGGTTCAGAGGGTAAGCCTTCACCTGTTTGGGAATGAAGTCTGGAGAGAGGTCTATGATGTGGTTGAAGTCCCTGGATGGCAGTAATTCCCCTGTGGGCAGGTCCTCAAAAACTTTCTGATAAGCTTTGTACTCTTTAGGGAGTTCCACCTTTACTTTCACAGTCTCTGCGGCGATCTTGGTTGAAATGGTAGTCCTTCGGATGGGATATGCCTTTGCGGCTTCATGGTCCAGCTTCTTCTTCCACCACTTGGTGATCCAGGCATCTGGATCCATTCCTAAGTGCCAGACTAGGTACCGTTGTGTCACTGCTTTTGACGAGTTGTGCTGTAATTTCAGGGATGAGGTGAGTAGGACTTTCCTGGTTGCCCAATTGATGATATGGTTTTGTTCCTGTAATCAAGGTAGTCCTAAGATGACATCTTCTTTTCCACAATTGATAACAAGGAAGGTTTGCAGGCATTCCCAGTCCCCAAGGCATATCTGGAGGGTGACAGAGAAGCATATCAACCTGTCTTGGTTAATAGTTCCATCCACATTGCTTGCTTTTACTGGTCTTGTAAGACACTTCTTTGGCCACTTCATGTGGGTGACTAGTTGGTGATTGATAAAACACCCGGTTGCTCTGCTGTTGACTAGGGCCTTCTTTTCAGCAATTTGTCCTATTGTCCTAGCATAGAGAGAGAGGGGAATGTGCATTGATTGGGACTTCTTATTGGTTACAAATACAGGAGCAATTCTGGGAAGTGAAGATGCTGATCCTTCCTTCCCTTCTAAAAACCCTCATCTAGGATTAGCCTATTCACTGCAGTTTCTTCATCAGATGTGTTTTCTTTGTCTGAATTTTCCGATGGTTTGAAGTAGCAGATTCATAAGGTTTCAAGTGTGGCTTTCTCAGAGACCTTATACTTTTTTGCAAATTGCCTGAGTGAAGAGTCAGCAAGTGCCATGGCCCTGACTTCCTGTTGAGGGGGGTTCCTGTTCCTTTCTTTCCAGGGGACCTTTCCTTTTTATGGTTCCTGGTGAAGCATCCTTTCTTCTTACAGATGAAGCATAGCCCCTTTGTGAAACATTCTGCTTGTTCATCTGGCATAAGATGGATGGCATCGACATCCATGGTGTCCGGATCTCTCTTTCAATAATTTTCAGAGTGGGGATGTGCCAATTGCCCTCCTTTATGTCATCTGTCATATTTGTATTGAAGATCCCTGTCATAGAATTCTCTGGGCTTATCCAACCATTCTCATGTGGTTGTGGGCTCTGTATTGACCTCAGACATCTTTTGTGCTAGCTCCAGAGATACTGTGCCCCAAAGGATTCTCTTAATATTGTCCTGGTCATCCATTTAGGAATGAGCTAAGTCTAGTTTGAAGGTGGTCCTGAATTCTCAGAAGTCTCTGTGGAAGTCATCCATGCTTATAACATCCAGGGTGTTCCTGGCTTCCTGTTTGATGAAAAGCAGGGAAAAGAGGGCTAGGAAATCCTTTTGGACTTTGTTGATAGTGGTGTCCTCTGGTTTGGTAAGGGGATCTAAGATCCTGTCATACCAACTTTCTGTGAAGGCCATTCCTCACCCTTTATTCATGCAGTTAAGGAGCATGACAACCCTTTGTTGGTGATTGGGGTCATCCTCTGTGCCAAATATGGAGAGATTGACCAAGAAGTAGACTGTTACAGGCTGGGCTGAGATCAAGGTGTGATACGCTGAGTTACATCGCACCATCGACCGGGCTACTGAAGCGTTCGTTCAAGCAGGCCTTCTTAGTGTCTCTGACCAGGACCTATACCTTGTGTACCCCATGGGAGATTCGTGCGTGGGAAGCCCAACCACGGAGTAGCTGGGTACCTGTTCTTTCTTTGCATCGCTTTACCTCCTTTTCTGTCTGTGATCTGATCTTATCTTGTACACCACCATACAGACTCTTTAGAAGCGTGCCACCACCATGTGTAGTCCGCAGTATGTCTTCTTTCTTATCTCTTCATCTCAGCTTGCATCACCTTCGGATGGAGCTTGTAGTTAATGCTTTCCTGGACACTCCCCCTCCCCCTGCCAATTCTCCTTACATTGGTAGTAGTTTCTCATCCCCTTTATAGTTACATATAAAAGTGCCACTATCAGCACTCATGTACTTCAGTTAGATCTACGCAATCACCAGCATAACTTACTCACGCCGCTCGAAGAGAGCGAGACCTTAATCCTGGCCCGTAATCGCCATACTTGCGTCATTGTTGCCCTTACCTTTACCTACTCCCTTTGGATCTTTGTGCAAGCCCTCACTATCATGATAGGCGAAGTAATTGCACACCATCGCGTTAACATAGACTCACATCTGTGACATCCATCTGCAAGTGTCCTTGGCATTACCAGAAAAGGAATCTGGTAGAGCCACTTTGTTCTCTTTAGAGGGTGTGTTGGTCAGGTCATGGTCGCCTCCTTTGTCTGCCATTCTGGTGTAGCTTCAAGGATCTTGTAGGGTGTCCCGTAAGGCAGCAACGATGGGGTTTTGCGAGGGGGCATGGGGATGGGAGTCAAGGTCTGGATCTGGTCCAAAAAGGTCGATTCACTCTTCGTTGGCTGGTGGTACATAAGATTCCTGTGGAGGTTCCAATAGTGGTTCCATACTCACATGAATAGGGATTTCTTTGTCATTTGGGAATAGGGAGTGTGGGGTTGACTGTTTGGAGGGGAGGGGGGAGCCACCAGCAACAGATTGAGTTCTCCCAGCTTTGAGGAGTGGCAGGTGTAGGGAGCTCCTAGAGGTACTGTGAGCTCTCCAGCATTCTGGTCCTACTGGGAGGTGTGCGATAGGGGCCTGAGGGGTTCCACTTGAGTGAGGTGCACATCTATCCTGAATATGATGTGATGAAGATGGGTGAGGAGGAACTGCCACGTGTGAGGGTGCTTTTCTAGAAGGTGGGGGTGGAGGGGTGTCTGAGTTGGAACTGTCTGGGACCCGGTAGAAAGTCGTAATGAGGGTATGGAGGCTCTGAACATGTTAGTTGGAGCCAGGGAAAGAGTTAGATCTTTTGTTAATGTGATAGCATACTGTGATTTCTCTGAACAAGATGGCAAATGCTTGGAGGAAAAGTCTGAGCGAGTACATGAAGGTTAAGGTGATGATGACACAAGTATGGTGATTACGAGCCAGGATCAGAGGTCTTGCTTGGAGAGTGGTGTGAGTAAGTTACACTGTAGATTGTGTAGATCTAACTAGAGTACATGAGCGCTGATAGTGGTGCTTTTATATGTAACTATGGAGGGGATGGGAAACTACTACTACTATAGTAAGAGATATAGTAGGGGGGGAGCGTCCAAAGAAGGATAGATACTACAAGCTCCATCCGAAGGTGATGTGAGCAGAAATGAAGAGATAAGATGGAAGACATATTGTGGACTGCACATGGCAGTGACATGCTTCTATAAGGTCCATACAGCAGTGTACAAGATAAGATCAGATTGGAGGACAAAGAAGGAAAGAAAGTGATGCAAAGGAAAAGAGGTATCCAGCTACTCCATGGTTGGGTTTCCCATGTTCGAATCTCCCATCAGGTATACCAGGTACATGTCCCAGTCTAGGACACTGAGGAGTCCAGCAACTACGAAGGCTTCAGTAGCATGATTGATAGTACGATGTAACTCAGCTAATCATGCATCGATCTCTTCCTAGCCTGTAACACTTTCCCTCCATTTGCATTGTCTGCAGCATTATATGTCTTTGCATTGTGTTTCATGGACATTCTGATCCAAAGTTTCATTGATCCAGTCCCAGGAACTCTCATTCTGGTCCTGGTTACTGGTCATTCACTCCTGGACATCTTCATTTCACTTCCAGACCTCAATCATTTAGCCAATACCCTCTCATTTACTCTGTTTGCAATATTTTACATTGTTACCCATTGTTTCATGGACACTCCAGTCCAAATATTCATTGCTCCAGTCCTGGGAACTTGAACTCCTACTCCAGTCCCAGTTACCTTTAATTCACTCCCAGACATCTTCATTTCACTTCTGGTCATCAAATATTCATACAATACCACCCAAATCACCCCATTTTTGATGCATCTACTAATTTTCATTGCTGTTTCATGTTCTCCTGACATTCTGGTCCACAATATGGTTAGTCCAGTCCAGGGTGCCATTACTCCGGTCCTGGTAACCCTTTGTTCACTCCCAGGCACCTTTTGCCCACCTAAAACCTTCAGACTTTATCTCAGGACCTTTCATGTCCATTTGGTTTCATCATCCTAGCTGTCATTTCATCAGGGAAAGATCCCCCCTCCCACCACTACTTTAACTACTGGTTCATTTCCCGAGTCCCCTGTGGTTCCTTTATGCCAAGAAGGTCATAATTTCAAGTCCCCTACAAAGGGGAAAGTGTCTTCACACTTTCTGTTATATCTGTTTCATGAATTTGGTTCATTTCACTTTCATTTCTGGTCCCCCAGTCCTGGTTCCTTGTGCCTGGACATTACTGGCCTGGTACTTTCACCTGGTAGGAGAAGACATCGAAAGCAGTACAAAGAAGACAAGTCAAGTGGAAGCTTGCTCACCTGTATCATTTCTCATCTTTTTTCATCATTTCTATCTTACCATTCCATCGTTTTGCCTGTGGACCACCATCTGGACATAGACAAACACTAGAACCAGTCTGGTTTCTCATATAGGATCACCTGGTTGACATTGCTTTTCATTTTTGCACTGATAGAGTTGTTTCATTCATATAGACACCAGCGAGACCAACTGGATTGGACAGGACTCAAGCAGGATTTCAACCAGACCAGACTACACAGCCACAACCAGTTTTCCTGCAACCAGACCTACCACTTTTCGCTGCATTGGACCAGGCCCATGGACCATGATCATAGTATCAGTCCACCACTACCATCATGCCTCTCCCCAGACCACCCTACCACAACCAGCCACCACTCCTTTTGTACTGGTCCATCCATACCACCACTGGGACCACTATACTGTGCTGGCATCATCCATTTCACTCTGGTTACACCCACTGTCCATATTCAGTCACTGCTGGCCCCATCCTATCCATCATCCATATCATATCCCTCCTTTTCTGGAGCACCAGTAGATCGCTTGCATAGCCACCAGACACCCAACCGGCCAGGACTGACTGAGGACAGTCAGTATTCAAGTCCCCTGTGGATGTGAGACATCACCCCTCCCTGGAGTGATATCCCAGGTTTTTCCCACTTTCTAGAGTCACCCTTTGAGACCTGGGTCATTGTTTGCAGTGACCAGTACTTTGACCGGCCGGTTTCCCACGGTCCGGACCCCCTGAATGATCCTCTCCTGTCCTCTGTCCATCTGGGAAGTCACTGGTTTGTCATCCAGTTTGCATTCCCATTACTCCCCTTTGTTTTGTATCCTTATCTTTGTTTTGTGTTGACCGGCTGTTCTTTCATTGACTGGGACTGGTCTACCAGTCTGGTTGGATTGTTTACACAGTCCTGGGTGTGCCCAGACTATAAAAGATTGTATTTACACTTGTTTTTATCATAGAATCCCATTGTCTTGTATTCACTGTCACCATCTCTGGTCAGCAGACCAGTTTCCCATCATTTCCATCATTGTCCACCGGTTTCCCACACTCCGACCGGTCCAAACCGGTCCTATGCATCTTCCCTGACCTATCTCCAAGCCTGCTTATCAAGAGTAGGAGTTTTGGAGTGGTCACAAATCCATTCTCCCTGCAAAAAGGTGGTGAGTAACCTAGAGCTCTTCCTGGTGTCTACCCTCTGCTCCCTAGGGATGAACCTATTGTTCCCTTCATACCCTATTACTGACCCTCACAGGTCATCTATGATTCTTACAACACTTTGGCCTCTTTGATTCAGATGGAGAAGAACCTTATTCTCCCAATACCCTTACCCAAATTCATGAAAGAATGAAGAAAGCAATTGACACAGCAATGGCTGATGAAGTCAGGGAAAATAAGGCAGCCCTCCCCGACAGCTTCTCAGGAGAAACAGAGGATGTCAACAGATGGCACAACCAGATGCGTGTGTACTTCAATGCCAACCCCCAAATCTTTGAACACACCACTACCAAGGGGGATAAACAATGATGTGTCACATTCCTCAACTGAATAAGTAAGGGTCAAGGAAAAGCCTTCACTAAAGGATGGTACAACCAGATGTATGGAGATAAAGAATGGGCAAAGAAGATCATGTTCAAGGAAATATCTGAAAGCTTCCTCTCCATCTTCTGCCCCACCTCCATGGAACAACACACCAGAAACACCCTCCACGCCATGGATATCCGAAAGTTCAAGGGAGATTTCCACAAGTTCAGGATGGTCTTTGAGCTGGAAGCAGGGAGGGCTAAGATGAAGGACATTAACAACATCTTCTGAATCCTATGATGAGCAGTGAATCTCGATGCTGCCAAAGCCATGGCCCTGGTAGATCCCCCACCCAAGGATATGAAGAAATGGTTGGATAAAGCAGAGAAGTTCTATGACCTGGCGGAGCAAAACAAATATGATAGAGGAGGAGGGACCAGCTAGATCCTGTCAATTCACTGACATAATAATGAGAAAAACCCCTACCAAATGGATGTCGATGCCATCCACCTCACCCCAGACAAAAGGGTGGAATGCTTCATCAAAGGACTATGCTTCATCTGCAAGAAACCAGGATGTTCCACAAGGAATCACCCCTGCAGTTGCTTTGGGAATAGGAACAGGAACTGGAATGAGAGAAACAGTAGAGGAAGCTGAAACCAAATAAGGGCCATGGAGACCAAAAAGAAGTCCCCAATGCAAAGGTTTATGAAGGAACAAGGTATCCTGGAAGAGACCACCATCAAGACTCTTAGGATCTGCTATCAGAAGCATGATGATGAAGAGGAAGAAAGCAGCAGCAAAGGGGAAGCCATAAACCATGTGGCCGTCCACAAGGATTTTTGAAAGGGAAGGAAGGATTGACATCTTCTCTTCCCAGGACCGCACCTGTAATTGTAACCAGTACCAAGTCTAAGTCAATGAGAATCTCCACTTCCCTCTATGCTGGTACTACAGGACAAATCATCAACAAGCTTGCCCTTGTGGATAGCAGAGCTACTGGATGTTTTATTGACCAGCACCTTGTCAACAAGGCCGGATGGAAAAAGGAACAAATAAAGACCCCGTTAAGGGCAAGCAATATGGACAGAACCACAAATAGTAACAGGCTTATCAGGCACCAAGTAACGTTAATGTTATGAATTGGTGATAAGGAACAACCAAGGCAGTCTATGGTCATAGACTGCAGCAAGGAGAGCCTAATCCTTGGACTCCCATGGCTACAAGAGACCAACCCCCTCATTGATTGGGCAAAAGGGACGATGGAGCTTCCCAGCATCATGCCAAAACTAAGACATGACTCTCTAAGGGCAGTAACCCAGCGATTCCTTGTATGATACCTAGGGATGGATCCGGATGCCTGAATAACAAAGTTATGGAAAAAGAAACTAGATCATGAGGCAGCTTATGCCTACCCAGTGCAAAGACCACCATATCCACCACCCTAGCCACACCCACCACTAAAGCAAAGGTGACATTACCCCTGGCCTACCTGGTGTACAAAGAGGTCTTCAAAGACCTGCTGGAAGGGGAACTGCCCCCATCCCAGGTGTTCAACCATGCAATAGAATTGACCAAGGACTTCATCCTGAAGTGAGCTAAGTTGTATCCATTGAACTCCCAGGAAACGCAGGCCTGCCAGGAGTTTGTGGATGAACATCTAAAGAGTGGGAAAATTGTCCCCTCAAAGTCCCTCAGGCCTTGCCATTCTTCTTCATTCCAAAGAAGGATGGGAAGCTATGGCCCTGTCAGGATTACTGACATGTTAACTTGGGAATAGTCAAGAATGCCTATCCCCTCCCCCTCATCTCCAACCTTGTGGATAAACTAAAGGATTCATCAATCTTTACCAAGATGGACATCTGATGGGGATATAATAACATCCTCATCTGACCAGAGGATAGATGGAAAGCAGCCTTTGTCACCCCCTTTAGGCTCTTCAAACCCAGTCATGTTCTTCAGATTATGTAATTCCCCCACAACCTTCCAGGCCCTGATGGACCATATTTTTGGCAATATGATAGCCAAAGGATGGTTGATTATCTATATGGACAACCTTCTCATCCATTCCACAAACCAAGAAGAACATGATTGATGAACCAGAGAGGTGCTCCAATGCATGAGGGAGCATAAACTATACGTAAAGTTGAAGAAGTGCAGCTTCAATGTAGCAGAGGTTGAATACCTCTGGATGGTGGTAAAGAAAGGAGAGGTTAAAATGGACCTCACAAAACTAACTGCAATTGAAAACTGGCAACCCCCTACCTCAGTAAAGGCAGTTTGATCCTTCATCGGATTTTGTAACTTCTATCAAAAGTTCATTGCAGGATTCTCCGACCTAGCTTGCCCTCTCCACAACCTAATCAAGAAGGGGGTCTTATGGAACTGGACAGATGCTTGTCAATTGGTGTTCATGAAACTCAAAGCCACCTTCTTGACTAAACCAGTTCTATGCTACCCTGACACTACTGCCCCTTTCACTGTACTGACCGACGCTTCCTTGTTGGCTGCTGGAGCAGTCCTAATGCAAAAAGACTCCACTGGAGATCTTCACCCGTGCACCTACTTCCCCAAGACCTTTGGTTCCACAGAACAGAATTATGACATCTATGACTGTGAGATGCTTGCTATCATCCTGGCCCTCATGGAGTGGTGACATTACCTAACAGGCACCCAACATCCCATCACTGTCCTCACTGATCACTGAAACCTCACCTATTTCAAACACCCATATAACCTCTTGCATTGCCAGGCATGGTGGCAGATATTCCTCCAGGACTATGATCTCATCTGGACAGTGCTACTGAGAACTGCCATAGGCCCAGTGGATGCCCTGTCATGAAAAGACATGGTGGACACCTCTGGAGACAACGAGGACATCATCTTCCTGCCCCCTACTGCCTTCATCTGGAAACTAGATTTAGCCCTGACCAACAAGATCGCCCACTCTACTATGGACAACCCCCTTGTATTGGATGCCTTGCAGGCCATGTCCTTGATGTCCTCCCCTTTCCCTCGTACCTCCCCTGATGACTTGACATTCCTCAATGGAGCCCTCTACTTCAAGGGACACCTTTATGTTCCCGAATCCCCACACCAGGAGTTATTAGAACAACTCCATCTCTCCCCTGCTGGGGGCCACAAGGGCTGCTTCCACACCTTGGCCTGGATCTCCCATGACTACTGGTGGCCAGGCCTCTCTTTCCAAGTCCATCATTTCATCCAGGGATGTTACATCTGCCAGCCCAACAAAGTCAACACCCACTCTACCATCCTGGGTCTATCCCCAATTGCCTCCTCTACAACCTGCTCCTTCCAACAAATCTCAGTGGATCTTATCATGGACCTCCCCCCTTTGGGTGCCCTCAACTCCATTATGGTTGTGGTAGACCATGGCCTTATGAAGGGGGTAATTTTCATCCCATGTATGAAAAATGTATCAGTGGCAGATGTTCCTTCTCTCTTTTTCCATCACATCTTCCCAAGATACAGCCTTCATGACAAGTGCAGTGTCCACTTTGCATCAGCATTCACCAAGGAACTAGCCAGGCTACTTGAGTACAATGTCACTCTATCTACTGCCTACCATCCACAAACTGACAGTGAAATGGAACAGGTAAACCAAGAACTGGAAACCTACCTATGTATCTTCTGTGGCAATACTCTGGAGAAATAGAGCGAACTCCTTCCTATGGCAGAATTTTCTCACAACTCTGCCATGCACTCAGTCACCAACACCTCCCCATTCTCCCTCATGATGGGCTATGAACCCAGGGTATACCCCCTGCTTACTAAAATGACCTTCCTTCCTGCCCTTGAGGACTGAATGAAACTACTTGAAAGAACATGGATTGAAGCACTGTGTTACAATATATGTCCTGTCATTCCCTTCTCCTCTGTTCATCTAGCAAAGTGCAATAGATGTATAGGATGACAAGCAACACTTGTTAAAGAGGATCCAGTCTGGCTGTGGTCTTGCTTGAAGATTCTATCTTCACAGCAGAGAAGATGAGAACACAGGTAGATTGCGTAGATCAAACTATGGTACATGGTGCCAATCTAGGGTATTTATACGTAACTGGGGATAGGGGAAACACTGCTATAGTAAGAAATATAACAGTGGGAGAGGGAGAGGGTCTGTGGGAGTGAACATAGAGGTGTGTGAGAAGGAGTCTCATGCATGTGAGAACATACAGGATCTGGTGAGACTGAATCTAAAGTGAGTCTATATGGCAGTGTACAGGATGGAATAGCCGCAAAAGGAAATGGCAGTGCAGGCCCTGAGAGCAAAGACGAGAGAGGAGAGAGAAACAGTCCAGGTATCAATGGAGTCAGTCAATAGACTGCTCTGTGGCAAATGCACCGTCTACATCCTCCCAAGGGAAGTTCCCTCCAGGAAGAACCTCCCCTTCACAGAACAAGACATACCCTTTGTAGGTCCCCTCCTCAATGGCTTGTTGGATAGCCTTGTTGAGCTGAGTGGTGTGGATCAACAAGTCTTCCCAAACTGTAACATCACCCCCCAAGTAAGGCTGAGCCACTGGCTCAGTTTTGATCTGGGCCATTAACATCTCCCTTGTTCCAGATGACGTCAGTATCATCCCATTTGAGTTCGTGGTCATTAACCAAGTTGGGGCAGTAGTGGAAAGGATGATGGCATTTCCCACAGTAATCACAAGGTCAAGGGTTATCTAGGCATTGATAGTGGGAGTGCCCAGGCACAATGTGCTGACATCCAGGACAGGTGTAGTGGGGACAGTTGGGATGGAAGCAGAAGGGGGAGCTGCAGGAATAACACTTCCCTGCAGTGAAAGGGGAGATGGTGATGGCATGGGAAGGGGGAATGGTGGCTGTGGGGACTGCAAGCTTTGGCACCTCAGTGGCTGAAGCCTTAATCCTGGTGACAGCAGCTGCAAGGGCTGCTTGGATGACTCTGCAGGGGAGAGGGTTACCATGATAGGCCCTTCCTAGGTGGGCCTTAGTGGGGTCCCATCTGGCATCTGCTTTTGTGGAGGAGGTGTCATCCTGCTCATCGTCAGACTCAGCAAGGGAAGAAATTGTGGCAGAGTCAGAGGTGGGTGGGGAAGAAAGGGGGTCCACCAGGTCACTTTGAAGGCATGCAGGCTGGGCTGGAAGGACAAAATTGATAGTCCATACCCCTCATTGTGGGTTGGTGGAGGCAGAGGAGGTACCAGTGGGAGAAGGGGAGGAGATCTTGCTGGGAGACTTAGGAGCCTGTTTTCCCACAGATCGTGGACCCTGGTGATGGTGGTGAGAGTTTCAAGGGGGGATGGGGTTGCTGGAGGATGTAGTGTTATCCACTGGTATATCTCTGATGGTCCACCATTCAAAAACCTTGGCCAGGTACTCTCTGAGGGTGCTTTGGGGGAATTGGAGGAACACGTTGTGCACCAAGGTACATTTCAATGAGAGTGGAAGGGTCTCCACCAGGGACAAGAAGCTGTGTCCCAGCAGCTTGTCAAAGTATTTTGGTAACACCTTTGATAGAGAGAAGACAGCAGATGTCATCTCCTGGTCAGACTGTTTGGTCCGACATAGGATATGCAAGGTGCAGCGAAGGGTGTGGATGGCAAGGATGAGGTTGTGAAGTGGGCTGGGGGTGTAGGCAGACTGGGACTGGTAGGCCCTGAGGTAGTCCAGGTTCTCCATGATCTGGGTGATGAGTTTGTGTTTGGCAGAAAGGGAGAGGAGGTCAAGGAAGAGGGGGAGTTCCTCAGGTACAGGATAGTCATCATGGAAGTGGGTATTGATCTGGTCTTTCAAGAGGGAGAGAGGAGAGGAAGAGGTGTTGAGGCAGTAGTAGACCAGCATCATCAGATGGGTACTTATCCCTCAATTTAATCTCCTTCTTATAGATTGTTAAGCAGTGCCACCCCTTCCATCATTGGGTGGTCAGGGCCAGGGACCCATTGAGGTTGCCAGTTCCTATCTAAGGTTACCTGATCAGGAGGTGGTGGCCCCACAGATGGTGGTGGTGTAGCCATGTTGGGAAGTGGTGGCGCTGTGGGGGCAGTTGGGAGTGGTGGAGTGGGAATTGGTGTAGGGGGGGTGGTTGGGGCAGTGTCCCAGTTTGGGTTAGGCATTCCTGGTTGTCTGACTGGGGAGATTGACAGGGAGAGATTCCCCCAAGGTGTGGTTACTTCCAAGTGGAAGCCATGTTGACAGTAGCTCCAGTAATAGATTGCTAGGAAGGAGAGGAAAACATAGGAAATGGTGAGAGCACAGAGGTTGATAAAGGAGAGCATGGTGGTATGAGGGAGAGGTCGGAGTTACTTTCTGTGTGGGAAGTCTTTTGGAAAGCATGCTTGATATTCTCTCATAGCCTTTTTGGCATGTGAGAGGTTTCTGGCAGGTTCCCAGATGTTCTTGCTATTGGCATAGCCTTTCCACTTGATCAGGTATTCCTATCTTTTCCCCTTATGACAGTGGGATTTTATGGTGTCAATTTCATATTCCATTTCCCCTTCAACAACCAGTGGGGGTGGCTGTGCAAAGGTGGGACTGAATTTGGTGGTGGTCGTTGTGGGGGATAATTTCGTAGCATGGAACACGCCATGTATCTTCCATGTTGGGGGGAGGGATAGACAATAATTCAGCTTGCTAAGGACTTGGACAATTTTGAAGGGGCCTACTCACTTTGGGGCGAGTTCTCAATGGGCAAATTTGATGCAGAGGTCCTTAGCTTCAAGCCAAACCTTATCCCCTACTTTCCATCCCTTGAATCAGACATTGGTTTGTTCCTGCATATCCTGCTGGGCCTTTTGGTGGGTAGCCAATGCCTCAATCTGTGTTTTCTCAAGTAGCTTCATTTGGTCTTCAAGGGCAGGAAGGAAGATTGTTTTGGTAAGTGGAGAGTATGCCCTGGGTTCATAGCCCATCATGAGGAAGAATGGTGAGATGTTGGTGACCGAGTGCACAGCAGAGTTGTGAGAGAATTCCACCATTGGCAGGAGTTTGCTCCATTTCTCAGGAGTGTTGCCACAAAAGATTCATAGGTAGGTTTCCAGTTCTTGGTTTACCTGCTCTGTCTTGCCATCAGTCTGTGGATGGTAGGCCATGGATAGAGCAACATCATATTTCAGTAGTCTGACTAACTCCCTAGCAAATGCCAATGTGAAGTGGATGCCTCTGTCTGAGGTGCATTTGTCATGGAGGCTGTATCTTGGAAAGACATGATGGGAAAAGAGGGAGGTGACGTCCACTGCCGACACATTTTTGGTACATGGGATGAAAATTACCCCCTTTGTAAGGCCATGGTCTACCACAACCATGATGGAGTCAAAGGTGCCCAAGGGGGGAGGTCAGTGATAAGGTCCACCAAGATCTGTTGGAATGGGTGGGTCATGGAGAAGGCAATGGGGAACAACTCCGGGACAGTGGGGTGAATGTTAACTTTATTGGCTTGGCAGACATAACATCCCTGAACGAAGCAATGAACATGAGAGGAGAGGCCTGGCCACCAATAGTCACAGGAGACACATGCCAGGGTGTGGAAGCAGCCCTCATGACCCCTGGTGGGGGAGAGATGGAGCTGGTGCAACAACTCCTGGTGTGCAGATTCAGGGACATAAAGGTGTCCTTTAAAGTAAAGGGCTCCCTCAAGGAAGTTCCAGTCATCAGGGAAGGTGCAGGGGATAGGGAAGGATGTCAAGGACATGGCCTGCAGGGTGTCCAGTACAAGGGGGTCATCTTGAGTAGAGTGGGCAATTTTGTCAGCAAGGGCCACATTTAGTTTCTGGATGAAGGTGGTAGGGGGCAGGAAAACAACATCTTCATTGTCTCTGGAGGTGTCTACCTCATCCTTTTGTGACAGGGCATCCACCAGGCCCATGGCAGTGCCTGGTAGTGCCATCCAGATGAGATCATAGTCCTGGAGGAATATCTGCCAGCATGCCTGGTGATGTGAGAGGTTGTGCAGGTGTTTGAAATAAGTGATGTTCTGGTGATCCATAAGGACGGTGACAGGGTGTTGGGTGCCCGTGAGGTAATGCTGCCACTCTGTAAGAGCTAGGATGACAGCAAGCATTTCTTGGTCATATATGTCATAATTTCATTCTGTGGAACCAAAGGTTTTGGAGAAATATGTGCATGGGTGAAGATCTCTGACAGGGTCTTTTTTGCATGAGGACAGCTCCAGCAACTGACAGGGAAGCATCAGTCATTACAGTAAAAGGGGCAGTAGTATCAGGGTAATGCAGAACTGGTTTAGTTAAGAAAGTGGCCTTGAGTTTCATAAACACCAATTGGCAATCACCAGTCCAATTCCATGGGGCTCCCTTCTTGGTTATGTCATGAAGGGGGCGAGCTAGGTTGGAGAATCCTGCAATGAACTTGTGATAAAAGTTGTAGAACCTGATGAAGGATCTGATCACTTTTACAGAGGTAGTGGGTTGCCAGTTCTCGATTGTGGTCAGTTTGGTGGGGTCCATTTTCACTTCCCCCTTCTTTACCACCATGCCAAGATATTTGACTTCTGCTACATTGAAACTGCACTTTTCCAGTTTTAAGTACAGCTTATGCTCCCTCATGCATTGAAGAACCTCTCTGGTTTGCTGGTTGTGTTCGTCTTGGTTTGTGGAGTGGATAAGGAGGTCGTCCATATAGATGATTAACCATCCTTCAGCTATCATATCACCAAAGATGTGGTCCATTAAAGCTTGGAAGGTTGTGGGAGAGTTACATAACCCAAAGAACATGACTGTGGGCTTGAAGAACCTGAAGGGAGTGATGAAGGCTGCTTTCCACCTATCTTCCAGTTGAATAAGGACATTGTTGTATCCACACCGGATGTCCATTTTAGTAAAGATTGAGGAGTCTTTTAGTTTATCGATGAGGTTGGAGATAAGGGGGAGAGGATAGGTGTTTTTGACCGTTCCCAAGTTAACATGCTGGTAGTCTTGGCAAGGCTGTAACTTCCCATCTTTTTGGAACAAAGAAGAATTGTGAGGCCTGGGGAACTTTGATGGAACAATTTTCCCACTCTCTAGATATTTGTCTACAAACTCCTGGCAGGCCTGCGTTTCTTGGGGGTTTAATGGATAGGACTTCACTCACCTTGGAACAAAGTCCTTGGTCAACTCTATCACATGATTGAACACCTGAGATGGGGGTAGTTCCCCTTCGGGAGGGTCTTCAAAGATCTCTTTATATGATTGGTAGGTAGGAGGTAGCATTACCTTTGCCTTCATGGCAGCCACAGCTAGGGTGGTGGACACAGTGGTTTTTCATACCAGGTAGGTATGGGCTGCTTCATGGTCTAGTTTCTTTTTTCATAGCTTGGCTATTTGGGCGTCTGGGTCCATCCCAAGGTATCATACAAGATATCACTGAGTTACCACTTTCAGGGAGTCGTGCCTTAACTTAGGCATGATGTTAGGAAGTTCTACTGTCCCTTTTGCCCAGTCAATGAGAGGGTTGATTTCTTGTAACCACAGTAATCCCAGAATTAGGCTTTCCTTACCACAGTCTATGACCATAAACTGCCTTCGTTGTTCCTTATCACTGATCTGTAATGTTAGCATGACTTGATGCCTAATAAGGCCATTGCTGTTTGTGGTTCTGTCCACATTACCTGCTGTTAATGCGATAGTGCAAGATGATCTCTCCGATCAAGGTTGCAAAGGCTTGGAGGAAGATCTGAAGCGAGTATGTGAAATTCAGGGCAACTATGATGCAGGTATGATGACTGCGAGCCAGGATGGGGGTCTCACTCAATGAGCAGCATGAGTAAGTTATGCTGATGATTGCGCAGATCTAACTAGAGTATATGAGTGCTGATAGTGGCACTTTTATATATAACTATGGGGGGATGGAAAACTACTACTATAGTAAGAGATATAGCAGGGGGAGTGGAGCATCCAAGGAAGGAATAATACTACATGCTTCATCCAAAGGCGATGCAAGTGGAAATGAAGAGATAACAAGGGAGACATACTGTGGACTGTGCAAGGCAGTGGATCACTTCTATAGAGTCCTTATGGCAGTGTACAAGATAAGATCAGATTGGGAACAAGAAAGGAAAGAAGGAGGTGATGGAGAAAATAGGTACCCAGCTACTCCGTGGTTGGGCTTCCCACACTAGATGTCCCCTTGCTCATGGGGTAAACCAAATGTGTGTCCCACTCCATTACACTGAGGAGTCCAGCACCGACTAGAGCTTCTGTAGCTTTGTCAATGGTGGCATTTAACTCATCGTACTTAGTGTAGATGGCTTCCCAACCCATAACATTACCCCCTTGTTGTGACTGAGACTTCAACTCAGTAGCCATTGGGGTCCCTGTCATTATAGATGATGTCATTGTCATCCCAGTCCCAAGTGTCATTGCATTCTGCCGCAGAGTGTTCTCTAAGACCACATGTAGCACATCTGTAGAGGTTGAGGGGGCAGGAATACTGGGGGTGGCCCAGGAAGACAGCATGGCAGAAATGACAGGTGTACAGGGGGCAGTTGGGACAGAAATGGGTGTCGCTGTTGCATGAATAGCATCTGGCCCTCATCGGGGAGCAAGGCTGGAGGGATTAACTCATTGGAAGGGTGGTGCCACTGCAGATGGGCAGCAGACTGTTGGGTTGAATTGTGGTGGTAGGTGGTGCAGCACAGAGAAATATTCTCCTGCTCCAAGTACCCATCCCGCCTGGGCTGCCTCTGAGTTGGAATCACTGACCAAGTCAAGCGATGGTAGGGAAGAGGTGGGAGGACTGGGAAGAGAGGTGGCAGGGTTGGAGGTTGTGCCCAATGGGTCAATAG
>JBBPTU010000598.1:4051-20862 GCA_038094295.1 Tylopilus aff. beelii | reverse complement strand
CAGAACTTTGTCCGCGTGAGACACAAACCTTTGAAAAAACTACCTTCAGGGCTTCACTTTTCTGTTTGCTCCATGATTTGCGGGTGTTGAGGTGTTCTCTAGCGAGATGGATGATGAAACTCTGTGACGTTTAGGAGGGTGAACAGATTGTGATGTGATTATCCTCACCCGAATCTCTTCATACTCAGCAGGGGGCCAGCCAAGTTTATCTTGCAGGCTGTAGCCGCCCCGGCTGATCCGGGAAACTTCACCACGAGGCTTTCGTATTAAGGTATTCGCAGGCGTGGCCGGCTGTTGTGTCCGCACCTGGGTTTCCGCAGTTACTGACACTTCTTCACGAGGAAAGACCTTATGGATTGTCAGAGGTACCGGGGTTATGGCACGCTCTGGGGGAAAGACAGAGTGGTGCGTGAGAGGAGGAAAATATCGGCGAAATGACCAGTGTGGTGAAGCTTTAGGCATTGGGATGGCTAGTAAAGACGAGAAATATACCTTTCTCAACTTATACCCTGCTCAATACCGTACATTGCATACCGGCGACCTAACAATGCTGAGCGACTTCAACGCGAATCATTTATTGCGTACTTACTGCCGAACAATACTGAGTGACCTGATCTGACTCTTTTTGTGGGGTTACCAAGTAACGATGACGCACCTGCCCGTACGCAATCTGAGATTAAGTGGACAAGTGGGGTACAGGGTACTTGGCGCTTTTGTGAGGGGTGTTGTCAGGTAACGTCGATCAACCAAAGCGTTGAGCTAACCTGTTTCTGATTTCTCTCTTATTGTCGATCATCCATGGAGGTTGGGGCGTTGCGCCGTGTAACCAGGCATCGGCGTCGGATGTTGTGTTACTAGTAAAGTATTGTATTACATGTTGGTACTCGTACTACTGTTACATGAGGTAATGTGATGGAAGAGAAAAGAGGCCCGATGACCCCTTTGGATCGCCTAAGTAGTGTTTCCCACTCCGCCGGGAGAATCCGAACCCGTCCCAAACCGAGTGGCATCACGTGCCATTAACCGCCAGACACTATTTATGTCCCGATATTTCTCACGGCTACCTTTTCCTTTTCTACCTCGTCTAAGCCGCTCAAATGTGTGTTACTATGCCACTCCATCCCTTCCCCATTAGACGTACAGATGTAAACTACAATTGACGGGACATGTATCGTAGTTAATGAGTTCTGAATGAATGACACTAGTAGCAACGGGCACGGACGGGGAAGGAGACAGGGAATTGGCTGCAGGTGTAGTCCGTCGTCATGTCATTCCTTGGCATTGGTTTTTCACAATCAGACGCAGCCCGAATCGTTGACTCATTGTCATTATCGCTGATGTACCGTGCTACGTCACCGTTCTACACTACACCGTCCGGTCTTAGTCACTCAAGAAGATTTCACTTGTATAATCTGAAGGTACGTCATCAGTCTAGGTCCTTCTATATGCATTATCAACAACTTACCCTATTCAGCGGTTTCATCACTAGTGTCTTGTCTGCCCAGGGCATTTTGATTGCGTGACAGTAAGTTGTTCCGTTCGTCACAAATACGCTCAGCTCTGACGCATATTCCTCTTTCCATAGGCTCGCTCCGAAGTCAGCGTAGCATCCTTTAAATGGGTCGACCATGCTGGGGGGGATCGGTAAGTTCTTTCTGGCTGCGATGAACATGGTCCTCTCTTTGTTGACTGGGCACACGGCAAAGATAGATTCGATAATTCCAGGAACAAGTTGACCGGTGGCATCCTCCCAAAAGATGTTGCAGTCGGTTTGCGTTACTGCCCTGACCGCATATTGTTTTGCTGCTACGGTGAAACGCGAGAATGTTTCAACTTCAGCGTCATCCTGTACGTCGACACCCAATCCTTGCAAGATTTCCTTGGCTCCCACTTTGACGTTGATGCCTTTCATGCTGTAGCTGACACTCGACCCAGATTCATCCTCTGTAATTGCACGGAAGACATCAGCATCAGACGCTGCCCCGCCAGCCATACCAGAGCAGTGCCGTAGGATGCCATTTGCCCTCTGCACGACTTCTGGCGCGTCAGGGTGCTGCAAGATTGCCTTAACTCTGGCAGCCGCGCAAAAAGTCATCAGCATCGTCCTTTCAAGCTCCCCTACAATTGGTAAGACGACTGCCAGACTCTCGGTATGAAGGTTTTACCTGACTTATGGTTTGTCTTCGTCTTTTGTAGACACCCTATGACTCTCTCGAAGGGGAACATCCACCAACCGTGCAAAGGACCATATCGTCGTAGGAAGGTGTCAAGGTGCAACGCTGCGTGGTGATTTGGCCGCCAGTTAATTTCCGGAAAGGTTTCGCGCAGCGACTCCAGGTACAGTCTCATATACCGCTTGTATCGATACGCGTGCCATTCAGAGGTGACATAAGAAGTTCCCCATTGCAGAGCCGTGGCCAACAGCATTGTGCTGTGAGCCAGTTTTTTCCTTCACAAGCATTTCTCGCCCTCTTCGTCACTGTGGTGTCCCTCCGCCCAGAGTTTGAGGAGTATCACAGGTAGGTCGAACTCTATGCAACTTCTCCATTGCTCGGCCTTGAGTTTACCGTGTTCAGGATTACCCAAGTTCTGGGGGGCTCCCCGGTGCCATGTGGGGCGCACGATCGTGCAGAGGTGGGCCTGGATTTGATCAATTTCCCGATCCGATAATGACTCGCTTGTTACAGCCTTTTTCTCTTGCCTGGAAATAGCGTAGTCTTGTACAACGTCATTCCCCGGAAGCTCGTCCTCAAGTTCCCCACAGGGTCCCTCAAGCGCTATGCAGTCGGTAGCGATTGGAGGCTGTAGAAGATTTTGCAGAGGGTTCTCCTTCCCAAAAAATGTTAGGTAAGTATGTCTTCTAGAGAACATATCGCTCACCTTTAATAGCTTGATTAGGGCTTTCTTGGACGGTCTTTTTACTGGAGAAGGTAGACCACGTTCCTGCACCAGTTTTAACAAAACTGGTAAGCGGATGCGATTTAAGGATGCCGAAGACGCCTCTGATGCGAGTAGTTTGGCAGCATTCCCAAGCTCTTCAGCTGTAACCGACCTCCCTGGCCGTGGGTAGTGTCTGCGATGTTCCTGGTTTGCAGGTTTGTCGATGATGATTAGGTCTCTGAAGTGATACTGTACCAAACCTAGAAAGAGATTATGCATGCCATCAATGACCAGGAAGCAGGTAGGGTCCCAGTACGGCAAGCGAAGCAGTTCAGACCACCGTACCCCCGTCTCCCTGAATATTTTATCACGTCCTGCTTTCGACTCGGCTTCCCGCCAGCGACCCGCAGCCTCAAGGTACTCATTTCGGGTGCGGGGTCTCCATGTTTCGCATGCAAAATTGCCTTTCTCCGATTTTTTCAGCCAACAGAGATTACAAAGATGGTTTGAAGTTGGTCCTGCAAAACCTATGATCTTCCGAGACGCAGGCAAGTCGTTTACCGCCAGTGCAATGACCGATCGTGATAACCGGCCCTCTGGGTGTTCCATAGTTCTCGTGAACCATGTTCCATTCTTCCAAGCAGGTAAGAAGAAGTCGACGAGAGGGCGCAGGAAGTGGTTAATCTCGTCTAACGATGGCTCCCTTGGACCAGGAATGATACCGACGAGGTATAAGTTTTCCGGTTTGTAACGAAGGCTTGGTGGGAGGTTGAGTAAGGCCATGGCAATGGAACCGACTGACTTCTTTTTACCAGCAGTCCTGTTACCATAAGGGTTGAACCAGTCGATAGAGAGACTCCAAGCAAGTCTGAGGTCGCTCCTGTAGAGCCCGTCCATAAATGGCTTGCCGTCGGGCCCTGCGATCTCGGTGACTCCAGTCCCATCCTTTATGTCCCAAAGCTGATATTTGTCATTTAATCTAGTTCCGCGCTCCATTGCAGCCTCCATACCCAGTCGGCTCAATAATCCGGCAAGGAAGTCGTTATAGTCCTGGACCACGAACGGTCTTATCGGTATCGTCACTTTAGTGCCGCCCGTCTTCGTGGACTTCACAAGGAGCTGCCCGCAAGGCTTGCTACCACGATATTTTGTGAAGCTGCACCGCTCGGGGTAAGTAGTAATTTTCTTCTTGACAATTGGTGGATAAGTGCACGAACATTTGATGCAGGTCGCATGTGTTTGAGTAGAGGGCTTGAGGTCGAAGTGTTTTTGCACAGAACGAATGTCGCGCGGAAGATGGTCGTATTTCATCTCTAGTTTGGGTGTTGCTGACTCACCAGAAGATGGAGTATCCGCAGAGATAC
Source organism: Tylopilus aff. beelii (assembly GCA_038094295.1). Taxonomy (NCBI): domain Eukaryota; kingdom Fungi; phylum Basidiomycota; class Agaricomycetes; order Boletales; family Boletaceae; genus Tylopilus; species Tylopilus aff. beelii. The sequence continues at coordinate 16,618 of JBBPTU010000598.1, read as the reverse complement.
GAAGTGCAGTTTTCAGTACGAGATCTAGAAGTTGCAGGGTGACATTACTCCAGGGGCGAGTGAGGTGGCCAAAGACGTTCAGGACAATGGCAGTAAGCAGGCTTAGTAGTATCAGCGGGTTGGCATGTTGGAAACTAATGTTGAATTTTGCCTCTACAGAAAGGTTAGCAACTTGCAATCATTTCCGGATAGTGCATCTCACCAGTATCTACAATGGTGGATGCCACCTCCTGGGATGACGTGTCCTCTGTCATTCTGTCCCCAAGTGTCTTCACAATGCTCCTCACTGCTGCAAGTAGTTGGGTTATATTTCCTACTACTTCTTGACGAAGAAGTTCATCGCTTTCATCTCCTTTAGTATCAAGGCAGGTGATGACACTCAGATGCTCTTCAAGCCACTGCTGTTGATCCTGTAGGTCTAGTAGGGTCATTTCTTGTGCACCTGCATTGCCTAACTCCTCTACAAGGTGGTGGATATGCTGAGCACGGCGGTGCATGTCGTGGTCAATCGGAAGTATTACCCCAAAGATTCCTTCGCCTTGACCTTCTACATACGTGCCGTTGACTTCTGGTTGTGCTGGCTGGGTGTTACAATTTTCACCGGGAGAGATGCCTGTTGTAGCTAACAGTTCTCCGGTCCGTGAAGCAGTGTCATGTAGGGTCATTCTGAGGATTCCTCGAGAGGCTTCCTCCATCTGTTGGAAGTAAGTCGTTGAGATACTTGCATTATTTTCTGACCACCCACACTCTCGTCATCCAAAGGGACTGGCGGTGATTCGATCCAAGATACGTCATCCTCTAGAGTCATTCTGAAGATCCCTCGAGCGGTTTCCTCTATCTGTTGGAAGTAAGCATTAATGAACTCGTGCCTATTTCTAATCACTCACTCTGTTGTTGGTGTCAGTCATGGCGTCATACTGTGATACCTCGAGAGTAAGATCAGTTTGATCGTTTCTTTCGTGCCTTCGTCTGTCGTTCTTGCTGACTTCTCTTCCTCCGGGGCCACAAGTTGTGCAGAAGCAGAGTACCATCATGTGTCCTGCTTAGGCCGGTTACACCTCACCTTTTGTACTCGTCAGGCTTGGCAATATTTTAACTACTGATCACTCATCTCTGAGATCCCAACACTCTCAAAGCTTATGTCTTTGTGTCGAAAGGGTCGGTGATTGTTCCATTCAAGTCGTCCCGACCTTGTATTTACCTTATAGTTCAATAGTTCGATAGCCTTTCTAATTGGCTTTGTACTCATTAGACTTAGCGGTATTTCAACCACTGATCGCTCCTCTTACTCACTTATGGAGCTGGATTAGGTATATATCTCGACCTTGTATTACCTCTTGTACTTATAATATGCTTCTCAACCCACTCATTGTACGTACTTGCTTTTATTTCTATTTTAAGTTGTTCTTCCCAACCGTTCAATTGTTCTTTCCATTAAGTTTAATAGTCTCCAATTTGCCGTCTTGTTATGGCCTTGGAGTTTAATAGGCTTTCCAATTCACTGGTCTTGTACGCTCATGACTTTGTTTCTATGGAAGTCGAGTCTGTCGTCAGTGACCTTGGAGTTTGATAGGCTTTCAATTATATCTGTCTTTTTGTTCTTGTTGTATGCTCACCATTTTGTTTCTATGAAAGTTGTTCAATTGTCTCATCCAACTGGGACTGTCATCAATGACTTAAATTACGACTTAGGTTCAAGTTGTTGCCCACCCTACCTGCTCTCTTCCATCATGGCAGTATGTTGGTTCACTCTCAATCCTTGGTTCACCAGTTCATTGCTTGCAGCAGCCAATTCAACCCCAGACGTCAGTGTTAGTCCCTGTTGAAAAGAATGACGCCGCAGCTGAGGTATGTCTGGTGTTTTAAAATACCACTTCAATGGTTCACTATCTATCAGGGATGGCGATCATCCCGCCGGTGGTGGTTAGAACCTATTGCAGACATCACCAGCACCCTATTTGCTATTGCCTTGCTTGGGCTGACGTTCAATCTTACTATTTGGGTGCTACGTGACATGATTTTTAGCCTCTCGCCTGAGTGTGCTTGGGTACCTGTTTGCCCCCACCTGGGAGGCCCTCGCAGGGGGTACTGATCTGGCCACTTAGTGGGCCGGTGGAGCATCTTGAAGAGCATAGTCGAAATCTGTATTTGGGTATTGACCAATTCATTTTCATGCTTGAAATTCTCGCTCTGCACAGTTGGCATAGTTGCAATATACTACAATTGATAATCAGAATTTTTTGTTGGATATGTTCGCTGCAAATATTGAACAAAGAATTTACGATATCATTTATTTTCATACTCAAGAACATGTTAAGCCAACATTGGAACTATGAAGCTTATATATTTTCATATACTTATTTTGCATCTTATAAGTCTAATATTGAGGATTAGTTGTGATAAATATATTGTCATCTCAAATTTAATATCTTGCTTAAAATATCTCACAGATATGCCAAGCAAACTTATCTGATTTCTCAGGTTCCATTTGTTAAACAATAAGTACGCAAAATGTTTTATGGAAATTTCCAGTAGCGTCTCAGGTGTAACGTCACGCGTGTTCCATCCCACCTAGCCCTCCTGCTATGTAAGCCTTATAAAGCTTGACACCCAATGCGGTCACCGCTTATTATAAGGCTTCCATTGTCTATTTTCCTGACACCAGCAATAAATACTGCCCCAAATATCCCCCTCTAGCGTACGCACTAAGTAGCCCCCCGCCCCGCGTGCGACCGATCATGTGCACCCCCTCACGTGTCCACTCCTTTCCCTCGGGCCCGTGCGCTTTGGCCGGCTGTATCCGATGGCTGCGCTCAGCCAGATATGGCCGACAGCTTGGGGATGGATGCTTCCCACGCCTCTCTCTCCACTCCCCAGCATGTCGCCCCCACCCGCCCACCCCGCTGCCGCCCTCGCCGCCCTCGTTGTCGGCGTCGACGCTGCTCGCTGCCACTGTCGACTGTACGCTGAGCCTGCACGGTGGGCACTGTCAAGCCCCCCATAGGCCGTCGCCGCTACCATTTTCAACCGCGCCGTTCGTCGCTATTGTCGTTGCCATCGTCCTCCGCTTCCTCAGTTCATTGTATGTCTTCTACTTTGTCCTGCGTCGTCTGTCCCTCGATCTACGTCGTTGCTGATCGTCATTATCCAGCGCCGAGCCCCGCAAGTCTTTTTTTCCAACCCGTCGCCTATCACCACTGTCTTCACGCCTTCGCTCCTGCCATACATTGTGCGTCCCCTTCCCCTCTCTCATGTACGTCGTCGTTGATAGCTATGCTCAGCACCTGGCTTCACGTTTTTTCAATATTGTTCGCCATTCCTGCCTTCGTCGTCTCTCTGCGCCGCCCTCTCTGCTCTGAACTAGTACGTCCGTTCCTCTCTGTTGTTAATAGTATTGCTGACCGCTACGTATTGTCTCAGTAGTCCTTTCCTACGTCGTCCTTCCTACTTCTTCCTATTCCCTGTCGTCTGTCCTTCGCCCGTTTTCCCTGCATGTTGTGCCTCGCTCTCACTATTCAATAGGCATTATACTTCATTACTTCAGGGTTCCTGTTACTTTTACCCTTCCCTCCACACTTTCTCCATTTGTTTCTATTGTTCCTGACTGTTCCTGCACAGCGCCTTCTTGTCATTGTGGATACCTCTGTATTATTGGTACTTTTCTCGTTCCTTTACTATACTGACTGTATTTTCATGCAGCACCGAAGAACGCTATTGGTATATTCCCATGGCTGTCAATGTGTGCCTTGCGTGCCTCGCATATGGATGAAGCTGTGTATGGATACTTTCCGTGTGTATCAAGCTTAGTCAGATGTGAAGGTAATGTTGGTATGTAGCCTTGTGGCGTCTTTCCTCACTGGTGCTGATCTCTTTGCCATTCATTGTTTGACAGCGCTACGGGTTTCATTGACACTTCGCGTAGTGTTTCAACAACCGAACTATATTGCATAATGGTACTTTCTCCATTCGACTGTGAAGATCTATCTAACTAGCGACCGGGAAGGTGTCAAGGTTTTCCATCAGTCTATTAAGATCTTGTGATCCAACATCAGGGATCCGAGGCAGTGCGGCTGAAGCAGTGGTGCCTGCCCTGTCCGTTTCATTTGTATCTGTCCTGTTATTTGGTTCTGATGTGCAAATAAATGGGACAGGTGTTCTGATGAATAAGGTGAAATGCGTACCATTCGTGGCATGAGTTCTGTTAGTGTCATCACTTGGTTGGGTATGGGTAGTTGTCTTGTGTTTTCCACCCTTGTCAGAGCGAGCACGGCGAGTCTGCTCGACGATCTCGCCCGATTCGAGCTGTGCATTTCGTTTATTATGCATCTCGGCAAGCTCGGCATCTGTAATCGATTTCCAATATATGGTGCCAAGTTCCCACTTCCGTAAGAGCTGCTCAAGCATGGGAAGCGCACTCGAAGCAGCACTCAGATTGGCGAAGGGAATATTCTCTGGCCACCCAACAACAATGACATGATATCGAGCAACAATGTTTCGAAAATAGTGAGCCCACTGCATTTTAGCATTTGGATCGCCGGTTTTTTCTTCTATCGACATGTAAGGACCATAGTCAGCCATGCAAGAAGATTATCTTACTAAGCTTTGTATTGATGATGTTACGTATGGCAGCACGGACTTGGGATGTGCGTTGTTGATGGTTTACTGCTGCTCCTGATTGATAGATTGATATTTGAGTTACGAGTCAGCTGAAGTCAAGAAAAATACCTTGAAGACCCTGGATGGCAAAGCCTTCCAACTTCGAGAGGAAATCATGAGAGTCAACTGCCATAGCAGTACTCATGAAACTTTCCACTCCTTCTGTGGCAAATGTGGTACCATTGAGCGGAACGTCTGTTGATCCACGGACTGCAAAAAGGAGTGTCTCGGTGCCTGTGCGGCAGCGAAGACTATTAAGCTAACAGTATACAGCCAAAAGCCATAAGTTCAATTGCTCGAGTCAGAACCAATAAGTAAAGTGAAGACGAAAAGACAGACCTCATTCTCGACTCGCTTCATTGTCTGGGTGACATCGTTAACTTTCGACCGGCCACTTATACGGTAGCCAATCACCTTCTGTTGCTTGTGCTGTTTGTACTCCTCGACGAGGTTTTCCTTCTCCTCGGGCGTCAGTAACTGGTACTCCTCACGTAGTTTCTGAGCCATTCCCGGTAGTCTCTCCTTTCCCGCTGCCACAGATTCTGCAATGATCAACTGTTGACTCGTCAGCACTTAAGTAAAATGAGTGATGACTCACTGGCTGTGTCATTCGTTTGAGATTTTTTCCAAAAGAATGCGTTCCATGAACTGACCTTGTTGCGCTTCCGAACGGTCTTCTGATAGTGGAAATAGAGGGCCTGTCGAACCCGTTGAGCAGTCTTACGATGCGCTGAGGCGATCTTTGTGGTCCTGGTATTGATCTCTGACCATTCATTGTTGAGGTCACGGCGAAAATTGTATAGTCTTTCTCTTCGTTGGTCAATCAAGTTTGCCCGGGCCTCTTTGCTGAGGATAACCTTGGGCCGTGGGTGTGCTGGTGGTTGTAAGCATCGAGAAGCCGTGCCACTGCGGCGGAGGTTCTGGAACACCATCACAGTTGCCAGACGAGTAAATCTGAAGGCTGACCTTTATATTTTTCTGACAACGCTGATAACTCTGTCAAGTGAAAGACAAAGCCAGAGTAATTTGAATTAGTGCATAACTATGTAGACAGCGGCAAACTACTTATTGACTCGGAGCCTGAACAAGGACAAACCAAGTGATCTTGATCATCGCGAACAGCGCCAGAATTCCCAAACCCTGAATCATAAGCACGAAATATGAAGTGCCAGTGCGCTTCTATAACACAGTAGGGTCAACATCGCGAATATCTGTTGAAGGTTGACATCAATCAGCGCTTACCTTGACCACGGTTACAGTATAGTCGCGGGCTCCCTGAACATCCTTAAGCAGCGCTTCGGCAAGGGCAGTGGCTTGCTCAGGTGTGAGGTTCCACTCTGGCGCAGCCAGGGCTGTGTTCCAACGGCTGCTGCGTACTGTGCCGAGCAACACATGGAGGCGTGGCAAGATGTCATCTTGCATGCCGAGGCGATCCAGGATCGCATCCGAGAATGGGCCAACGCTGATGATCGGTGGATAAAATTTTTCGGCAGAAGCCAAAGTGCCCGAGGGAATGGAAGGTTTGTCTCGCTTTGTCTTGTCTAAGAATGCCTCCGCTGGGTGTCGCTTGCAAGGACCTGATGGAGTCTGCAAGTCGCCAGACACACCGCTAGGTGCAGTCTTGAGAAGACCACCTGCTTCACGAAGAACTACAGACTTTGAGTCAGTAGAGTCTTCACCTGTGGACTCCTTGTGGGTATCTGGCGATAACGCCGAACATTGGAGTCGAGACCCTGTAGCTTCAATTGGTGGCGGGAGATGTTGAAGACCGGTAGCACGGATTGGATTCGCAAGAACTACGTAGAGCGAGAAAATATTTTAGATGGAAAGGTTGAAAGGGGAAAAATGTACAACGATGTTTTAATGGCTTAACTGCCTCGAGACGACAGCGCTCCGTGAAACGGCGAAGATGGGGGAGCGCAAACGCCGAGCAAAATACTTGGACCATGCCTGCAACATCACCACTGATCTCCTCCTGATGGCAGTGAAGTTCTCGCGGTGTAACGTAGACTTCGAGTGAGATCTTGTCTGCGGTGAGCGTCTGAGCTGCCTGAGAACCTGGGCAACGAAGTAGGACAGTCATCCCTCCATCTAGACGATCTTGCATAGTAATCTAAGCCAAGAGAATCAGTCTCGGGCATGAAACAAGTCATGTAGACTCACCGCATCAAAAATATCTTTGAGGGACGCCTCGAGGAATTCGCGCTTCGACTGCGCACTCTCTTCCGGTGTCAGATTAAACCCAACGTACGAAGGATGGAGCCCGCCGACAGTACGAGTTTGGTAGTGTGCACCATCTAAATGGACATCGTGTCTAAGTAGAGCGCGAGCAGCCGCCTGGCGCTGGTTGTTGCTATAATTTTCAGCGAATCCGGAATTGAGCAGGTTGGCAAGGCGGGCGAAAGTGAGCGTATTGGGATCGACAACGGTGTCTTCAATGGGCTCGGCGGTGTCGATGGGAGCAGATGCCATTGGAGTCTGTTGAGTGATACACGCAAATTGGGGGCTGACTCGAAGTGCCACAAGCTTTTCTATGGCGAGCCTGCCAGCCGAAAATGGTATCAGTGGTTAGCCTTACTGAATTCGATGGAATCATGACTTACCAACTTGGGGACAGATCTGCTAGCGCCATACCACTAATACTTACTACATTTAAACAGAACGTCCGAGTCAGTATTAACCACAGGGCTTGTCAATGGTACAGATACACTGGGATGATGATACAGAGTGCAGTGTATGTATGTTGCCATGTGGTAACATGTTTAACATGTCGATCGCTGGTAGTACTTGCACCAACGTGGTGATCGTATCAAATTGATCAACTCGAGTGCGGCGCTCAACGTCTAGTCTGCACTGCAACGCACATAATTCAGATTTATTAACCGCGCATATCTATTCCTTCAGCTAGTCGCCGAGATCGTACAAAAATTCAGCCATCATTTCGGTAACAATCCTGTCCTCTTCTTGCTCAACATGCGAAATATCATCTATACTATTGAATGACGCCTGTATAGCATGATTTGAACTATCATCTACATCCATGGAAGTGTCGACATGCGATGGTTCATCGAGTGCTGTGAAGTCATCAATACAAATGTAGCGCAATCAAAAAAAGTATTACCTGCATCTTGATACAAATCATCTCCGGGCAGACAGTCGGGGGGAGCATCAGTCAATGGGACTTGGTGTCAACCGATGCCCTTACGACCACAATAGCCTGGTAGTGACTCAATGTGATTCAGGCGCAACAGGAGCTGCGAGTTGACATGACCACGACAACGATGCTGTGCTTCAAGCTCCTTTGCGAGAAGGAAGTCCGTCTGCATGAGGCAGTTGATTGTTTCTTTGACAAGCTGTTCCTCGTCGTGAATAGCTGTCCGTAAACGCCGGATTTCAACCTCTACTCGAGCAACCTCTTCGCGAGCTCGGCAAAGCCTAAACCATTTGATGGTGGCTTCACGGTATGCAGGTTTTGCCCAATCTTCCTGTCGAATGTCAGTTCATGAGTGACGAAGAAGGTCAAATTCGCCAAGAATGCTGTAATCCATGATCTCTTTCCATGTAATAGTTGGATGAGGCGGTGTCAATGTTACGGCTTCTTTATTATAGCAGTTGATTGCATTCCGAATGGCCTCAGAGCGCTGCTGAAGGCCTTTCGCGACCTGCTGTCACAATTTGTACCCTGAAATTGATGGTAAGCACTAATCCAACGTACTTGTGCTTCTTACCTGTCCCTGACATTCCAAGCTTAGCGAGCTCAAATAGGCGCATCACGACAAGGCGTTCCAACTCGTCAATTGCCACACGATACTTCATGATGCAGGCCTCTTCCTTCCAATGGTTATACTGCGCATTACCAATCTCCCAGCGTTCCTCGATTCCGAGTAATTCTTGAAAATGAGCGATGCTATTACGATACGCGTCCTGTTGTTCTCGTCTCCTTTGTTTGTCGAGGAGCGAGCAGTAGACGTAAAGGATAACAAGTAGCGCCTGATAGAGGAAGTCCAGTTCTGTAACGGTCTCGCTGGAAGTTCCTATCTTCACAGTGGAGGAGATGAGTACACAGGTAGATTGCATAGATCAAACTATAGTACAAGGCGCTATCAAGGGGTATTTATACGTAAGTATGTGGGGATGGGAATACGTAGTCATAACGAGAGATATGACCATGGGAGCCGTGTAGTGTCTGTGGGAAAGCCGAGACCATGACGTGAGATTGTCTCTCACGTCCCTGAGAATACATGTTAGGTAAGAGGGAAAGGTTAAATAGAGTCCGTATGACGGTGTACAGGATGAAGTAATCGAGAGAAGAGATTGCGGCGAGGGCCCACTTGGAACATGGAACGAAGTAAAGAGAAACAGTTGAACCAACCATGTAGTTAGTCCAGGATCTCCTGGTCAGTAGCGAAGTGGTCTTCAATGGCATCCCAGGGAAAGTCCCCTCCCGGTAGCACTTCGTTGTCGACGTAGGCTACGACTCCTTGGTAGAAGCCATTTATCACAGCTTCTTGAAGTGCGAAATGGAGGTCCTCCTGATGGCACGCCATGTCAGCCCAAACTGTAACAGACGCGTGCTTCCGAATGTACTAGTTTGTGGAATGCTGAGTCAACATGGATCCGTGCCTTCGTAAGCGCCACTGTCATCTCGTCATGGCAGCCAGGACGGACGTGGCTGATTGCGTTATCTGCTGCAGCACGTGCCCGGTTCCAGTCATCCCTTCACTGTTTCAATCTCGACAGATCAATATTTGTTTCATCACTTACTTTTTCTCAGCAAGATCATCTAGCGCATTAACAAAATGCATATGGGCTCGATCTTGCGTCGGAAGACCTTTCAAGCTCTTTAAGTAGTTACGCTCTAGCTCATGGAATTTTTGAAAGTCATCATCATCAAGATTGAGAGTGGACTTGAGAACTTTGAGCTCAGCTGACAGAGTATAAACGGCATCGCTTGCAGAGCGATAATGATTCCAGAGAAAGTATCCTGGATCACCTGTCAGCAGATATTTGACATGTGTTCGACATACATACCAAGCGACACATACTTGTCTTCGTTCCAGAAGCTGAAGTGTTGTTCGATCGCCTGTTGGCGGTGGTATTCTGTGGCATGCCGTGTGCCTCGAGCGAGATTGTTTGACGCCGAAAAGACGTGCTCACAGCCTTCACCTTCTGTATTGCCAGTACCACAAACATAAAGTGGGTGCCAGTCAAGCTGGCACTTGCGATTGTGCGCATGCCCGTGAAAGGATCCAACAAGCATTCGCATGTTGAGACGAGCTGCTTCAGCACCGATGGCGCTATTAGCAAGCGAAGTAGCAAAGGCACAACCGATGTCATAAAAGACAGCACCATCAGGGCCATAGACCGAAAGAAGTTTGCTGACAACTGCTAGCGGGTACTTCATCCTGTGCAGATAATTGGCTAAGCCATGAATTATTACAACAGCTACATAAACTGACAACTCACCGCTCTTAACCATATCACATCCAAGGAGGACGAAGCGATGGCGGCAACATGCAACAAAGACTCCAGATTGTTGGAACACAGCAAACATCTTCTTGCGTTGTTCCGGACCGGCATTTTGCCAACGAGTTACACAAACTGTCTCATCAGCTTCATCAACCCATTCGTCGGACGGGTCATCACTAGGATCAGCCTAGGGAAGTAGTATAATAAGCACCTAACACTGTCAAACAGATCAAGACTTACCCTGAGCTCATTTCCCACAAATTTATCTACTTCCTTGGGGGAAAGCCAAAGATCAGAACGCACAAGGCATGTGTCTTCATGAGGCACAGCACCATACGTAGTAGGGTCCCAGCGCTTTAAACTATTGTTACCATCAATCGAAACCAACCAGCTGAAATTCAGTGGCGGTTCATCCTCCAGCTTGTAGAAGCAAGCAGGGCATTCATTCTTTAGTCGCCAGTCGGGAGCATCTCGCTGAAGCTCATGTTTGAGGCGACGGTCCACACAACATAAAATCTCGAGATAGGTGTCAAAAGCATTCGAGAATTGGGTAGCCAGATAAGGGTGATAAGGTACCTATTGCACCGCATGAGATTTAACACCATACAATGAACAGATTCGTACCTGATGAAGATGGCACAGCGTTTTTACTTCAGCTTGAACACTGAAACGCGGACATGTGCGGTGCTGTTGACGAAAGGCAGCAAGCGTACGTATGGAAATGGCAAGTGTGGGAAGTAAGGGAGAACACCCAAGATAGCCATGTTGAACCAAGGTTTCATTCGGGTAAACATGATGTAATGCAGAGCGGAATGACATCTGACTTCGACCTGACAGATCAAATTAGTATGAGCAATGGAACAAACGAAAGAACTTACGGAACATGTCAATCAACTCAATGTCAACAAGTACTGCCGGCCTTGTATCCTCGGCAGGCAGTGGCGTAAGGATTGGCCATCCATCACCTGAGTCATGCGCTCGGTAGTCGAGGTATGCATCAACGAGTTTATCCATTTGGGTCATCCATTGTTGCGTTTGAATTTCAACACGATCGCGACGCGTGCGGGAATCAACATAGCGGCAGCTAGAATGTAAGATCAAAATACATAATTTCACAAAACTTAATCATACCGTCCACGGAGGCTCTCAACTTCTTCAGCCAGGCCAGCGAAAGCCTCATGCTCTCCACCCTCGTGGCTGAGATCAAAGCCTTCTTCCCCAAACGGCAGAGCGATCGGGACATCGTCCTCATCGTCCATAATTACTCCATGGTCAGACAACATTTGATTGACGAGCGTCTGATCTCGAATGGAAAAAGCTAGAAGAGGTAATAAGAATCCAAGACAAGGTACAAAAACCAAACAGACTCCGAATATCAGCATTGCGCTTGGCTTCAGCTTGCTGAAGGCGATGCATCTGTCTCTCGGCCGAGAGGTATTCGGAATGGCGAACAGCTCCACGAAAGCTGTGGGATTTGATACGTTTCGAAAGCGTACGAAAACGGCTTGATGACCCACGACGAGACATGGGGAGAGCAAAGATAGATACAATCGGGAGGGGAGGGTTAATAAAGAAGAGGGCACGGGGATGTGCACAAGGCACACATCAAGAACGCTCTAGACAGCTGCTGACAAATCAGAATGACATGTAGATAAGCGAAAAAAGGACACACAGTAAAACAAATATAGCCGAAAGCTGCAGGCGCACAGGGCAAAGGGTAAGAGTAGCCCCGACGTAATGAAGTATAATGCCTATCGTAAGGCGGGAGTAATGCACTATAGGATGACGATTAGCAACGGTCAGATAGCGCCGAGGAAGGACGAACAGTATGAAGACAGTAGTGGTCAGCAATAGTATTAACAACAAAGAGGAACGGATGTACTAGTTCAGGGCAGAGAAGGCGGCGCAGAGAGACGATGAAGGCAGGAACGGCGAACAATATTGAAAAAACATGAAGCCAGGGTGCTGAGCATAGCTATCAACAACGACGTACATGAGAGAGGGGAAGGGGACGCACAATGTATGGCAGGAGCGAAGGCGTGAAGACGGCGGTGATAGGCGACGGGTTGGAAAAAAAGACTTGCGGGGCTCGGCGCTGGATAATGACGATCAGCAATGACGTAGATCGAGGGACGGACGACGCAGGACAAAGTAGAAGACGTACAATGAACTGAGGAAGCGGAGGACGATGGCAACGACAATAGCGACGAACGGCGCGGTTGAAAATGGTAGTGGCGACGGCCTATGGGGGGCTCGACAGCGCCCACCGTGCAGGCTCAGCGTACGGTCGACAGTGGCAGCGAGCAGCGTCGACGCTGACGACGAGGGTGGCGAGGGCGGTGGCGGCGGCAGCGGGGTGGGCGGGTGGGGGCGACATGCTGGGGAGTGGAGAGAGAGGCGTGGGAAGCATCCATCCCCAAGCTGTCGGCCATATCTGGCTGA
>JBBPTU010000597.1:0-20869 GCA_038094295.1 Tylopilus aff. beelii | reverse complement strand
GGTGCACTCCTATATATGGTATCTTCATTCAAGAATTGGGGATTTTTGCTCCACAGGAAGTGGGCAAGTTAGAGGCTTTCGCGTAGCGACATGATCTAGCAGGAAACAAGTTTCGTGCAGGTCAGCGGGGAAGGCCAAAGTAACCCTCCCGCCAGCCTATCGAGCGTATCAGGACGTCTTCGGGGAACTCCCTCCATCTAGGATCTTTGACCATGTGATAGAACTTTCAAAGGAATTCATCCCGAAATGGGCCAAGTCATACCCCCTGAACCCAGCAGAAACTCAGGCATGCAAGGAGTTTGTCGATGAACACCTCAAAAGCGGAAAGATAGTCCCTTCTAAGTCCCCCCAAGCATCCCCTTTTTTCTTCATACCTAAAAAAGACAGGAAACTCCACCCCTGCCAGGACTATTGTCATGTTAATTCCGGAACCATCAAAAACACCTACCCCCTTCCTCTTATATCCGATCTCGTCGACAAGCTAAAAGATTCCTCGATCTTCACTAAGATGGATGTCAGATGGGGATACAATAATGTCCTCATTAGGCCAGAGGACCAATGGAAGGCAGCCTTCGTTACCCCTTTTGGACTCTTCGAACCCACAGTAATGTTCTTCGGGCTGTGTAACTTGCCTGCAACCTTCCAGGCCCTCATGGACCATATCTTCAGGGACATGATCACAGAGGGATGGCTCATCATTTATATGGACGACCTCCTTATTCACTCCCAGACACAATCAGAACACGATGAACACACCAGGGTGGTCCTACAATGTATGCGCGACCACAAACTTTATCTGAAATTGGAAAAGTGCAGTTTCAACGTGTTCAAGGTTGAATATTTAGGGATGATAGTCAAGCAAGGAGAAGTTAAAATGAACCCCACGAAGCTTACGGCAATCGAAAATTGGCAACCCCCTACTTCCGTTAAAGCGGTCCGATCGTTCATCGGGTTCTGCAACTTTTATCGCAAATTCATAGCTGACTTCTCGAACCTAGCCCGCCCCCTCCATGACCTGACAAAGAAGGGCACCCCCTGGACCTGGTCTGCCGTGTGCCAGGACGCTTTCCAGAAGTTGAAAGCAGTCTTCCTGACCAAACTGGTCCTGCATTATCCCGACACCACGGCTCCGTTTACCGTCATGACTGACGCTTCCCTGCTGGCGGCCGGGGCGGTCCTCATGCAGAAGGACACGGCTGGAGATCTCCACCCCTGTGCCTATTTCTCCAAGACATTTGGATCCGCGGAACGTAATTATGACATCTATGACCGGGAAATGCTTGCCGTCATCCTGGCTCTTCACGAATGGCGGCATTACCTCACCGGCATGAATCATCCAGTCACGGTCCTCACAGACCATCGTAACCTTACCTATTTTAAGCATCCGCACAACTTGTCTCATCGACAAGCTCGCTGGCAGATGTTCCTTCAGGATTTCGACCTCATTTGGACCGCACTCCCTGGGACCACCATGGGTCCGGCCGATGCCCTCTCCTGCAAGGACGAGGTTGACACCTCTGGAGACAACGCCGACGTGGTTTTCCTGCCACCTGCCACATTTGTCCGCCGGCTGGACCTCGCCCTTGCCGATAAGATCTCCTGTTCTACCCCACAGGACCCATTGGTCCTGGACGCGCTTAAAGCTATGTCTTCCACCTTGTCCCCCCTGTCTCACACCTCCCCTTCTGATTGGGCCTTCCTCGACGGCGCCCTGTACTTTAAGGGTTGGCTGTACGTCCCTGAGCCCGTGCGGCAGGAGCTGTTGCAGCAGCTCCACCTCTCCCCCACTGGCAGCCACAAGGGCCGCTTCCAAACCCTCGCTCGTGTCTCCCGCGACTATTGGTGGCCAGGCCTGGCCTCTCACATTCGCCGCTTCGTTCAGGGCTGCTTTGTCTGCCAGGCCAACAAGGTCAATACCCACCCCACTGTCCCGGGCCTTTCCCCTATTCCTTCCTCCACTTCCCGCCCCTTCCAACAGATCTCGGTCAACCTCATTACCGACCTTCCCCAATCTGGGGCTTTTGACTCCGTTATGGTCGTGGTCGACCATGGGCTTACTAAGGGGGTGATTTTCATCCCATGTACCAAATCAGTGTCCACGGCCAACGTCGCCACTCTTTTTTTTCATCATGTCTTCCCCCGTTACGGCCTCCATGACAAATGCATATCTGACCAGGGAGTTCACTTTGCCTCCACGTTCGCCAAGGAACTAGCCAGACTACTTGACTACGACGTCACCCTTTCTACTGCCTACCATCCTCAGACCGACGGCGAGACCGAACGGGTGAACCAGGAGTTGGAAACCTACTTATGCATTTTCTGCGGTAACACCCTGGAAAAATGGAGTGAACTCCTCCCCATGGCGGAATTCTCCCACAACTCCACCACCCATTCTGTCACCAACGCCTCACCCTTCTCCCTAATGATGGGATATGAACCCAGGGCCTACCTGCCACTGACCAAAACCACCTTCCTCCCAGCCCTAGAGGAGCGACTACAACTACTTGAGAAGACTTGACTGGAGGCCCTCGTGGCCCATCAGAAAGCCCAACAGGATATGAGGGAACGAATAAACACTCGGTTCAAGGGATGGAAAGTAGGAGATAAGGTTTGTGTTGAACAGTAGTAGAAATGGTTCTGGAGCATTCCGGTGCTTCCGACTCCGGAAGCACTGGACCTGCACCAGTGGAACGCTTCCGCTTCCGGAAGCAATTTTCCCACGGTCCGGAATCTCCAGAACTGAAGCTCGCACTCGCGTAGTGTACAACCATATGTACAAAGACACACCATGTCCTCATGTACGCTTATTTTACATGTACTTACATCGCTTGTCTGCAGAGTATCAATAAGAGAAGTTTTACACTCAAACCACAACGTTCTGTCCCCAGGTGAGACGACTGAGCCTTCCCTCTGTCGCTGGAGTACCTCTGGTACATCCTATACCCCACCTCTCAACAGTTTGGTTAGAGGTGAAGGACCTCCGCATCAAGTTTGTGCATCGAAAACTCGCCCCTAAACGAGTCGGCCCCTTTGAAATCACGCAAGTCCTTAGCAGGCTGAACTATCGACTATCCCTTCCCCCAACTTGGAAAATACATGACGTATTCCATGCCACGAAACTATCCCCCGTGACTACCACTGCCGAATTCAGCCCCACGTTTGCCCAACCCCCACCCCAAGACGTAGAAGGCGAGATGGAGTACAAGATCGATGACATCAGACACCATCACCATAAAGGAAGGACCTGGGAGTACCTGATCAAGTGGAAAGGCTATGCCAATAGCGAAAGTACCTGGGAACCTCCCCAGAACCTTTCCCACACCAAGAAAACTCTGAGAGAGTATCAAAAACGCTTCCCCAAAGACTTTCCCACCAGAAAGTAATTCCCCCACCACCACCACCTCCAACCCGATTATGCTCTCGTTCTTCGACCTGTGCACAATCGCCTTATCCTACGCCTTTCTCGCTTTCCTGGCAGTATACTATTGGAGCTACTGCCAACATGGTATACAACTCGAGGTAACCCTGCCTCAAGGGTGAGGGACCTTCGCCATCTCACTCCTCCCGGAACACTTCCCAGGAACCCCAAACCCAGACTGGGACAGTGCCCCGACCACCCCTCCCACGCCCGTCGCCCTCACCGCGCCACCACTTCCTGAACTGGCAACCCCACCACCGCCTCCTGCGCCACCAGTTGCGCCACCACCTCCTGATCAAGCCACCATTGATAGGAACTGGCAACTGCAATGGGTTTCCGATCCGGACCATCCCATGATGGAAGGAGGAGTACCGCCCGATGACCTATAAGAAAAGGGAGGGACCTGGCGCGATAAGTATCACTCCTCAGATGCTCGTCTACTACCGCCCCACCTCCTCTTCCTCCCCAGTCTCCCTCCTCAAGGAACAGATAGGCACCCACTTCCACGATGACTATCCTGTACCGGCGGAACTCCCCCTCTTCCTGGAACTCCTTCCCCACTCTGCCAAACACGAACTTATTGCCCAGATTGTCGAGAACCCGGACCATCTCAGGCATTATCAATCCCAATCCACCTATACCCCCGGTCCCCTACATAACCTCATCCTTGCCGTCCACACCCTTCGTCGCGCCTCCCACGTCTTATGTTGGTCCGACCTGGCCACAGAGGAGACGACAACCGCAGTCTTTGCTTTATCAAAGACCCTACTGCAACACTTTGACAAGCTGCTGGGATGTGGGTTCTTGTCCCTGGTGGAGACCCTTCTGTTCGCATTGCGATGTACCTTGGTGCACGACGTGTTCCTCCAGTTCCCCCACAGCACCCTCCAAGAATACCTGGCCAAGGTCTTTGAGCGTTGGGACGAACCGGATGTACCAGTGGATGACACTATGACCGCCACCAACCCCGTCCCCTCTTGAAACCCTCACCACCGTCGCAGGCGTGCATGACCTATGGGAGGACCAGATGTTAGCCCTGCAGCGCCACCCAAGACCCCCTCTCCTCCCCCGACTACCACTGCCTCCACCTCCAACCCGCAACGAGGGGTACGCACCATCAATTTCGTCCTTCCCTGCCCCTCTCCCAGCCCCCAGGCCGACGCTGTGGCAGTCCCACCTTCCCCCCCCACCTCTGATTCCGCCACAATTTCTTCCCTTGATGGTTCCGATGACGAGGGAGGAGATGCCGCCTCCACAACCACTGATGCTGGGTGGGATCCCACTACAGCCCACTTGGGAAGGGCCTATCATGGTAACCCTCTCCCCCACAGAGTCGTCCGAGCCGCCTTGGCCGCAGCCGTCTCCGGAATTAAGGCATCAGCCTCTGAGACGCCAAAGCCCGCGGTCCCCACGGCCACCATTCCCCCTTCTCATGCCATCGCCATCACCCCCTTCGCAGTCAACAAATGTTACTCCTGTGATTCCCCCTTCCACTTCCATCCCAACTGTCCCCGGTACACCTGTCCCGGATGTAAACAGGTTGCGCCTGGGCACTCCCACTATCAATGCCCAGATAACCCTCGACCTTGTGATTACTGCGGAAAATGCGGTCATCCTTTCCGCTACTGCCCCAACTTGGTCGGTGAGGACAAACTCGAGTGGGACAATACAGACATCATCTGGAACGAGGGAGACGTCGATGGCCCGGATAGAGACTGAACTGGAGGTTCAGTCTTGTGTGGGGGGTAATGTTACGGTCTGGGACGACTCGTTGACCCACACAACTGAACTCGATGCAGCCATCAGGACAGCCATCGAGGAAGGGACCTATGAGGGGTATGTCTCATTCTGTGACGGGGAGGTACTTCCAGGCGACAGCTTCCCTTGGGAAGACATAGACGGTGCGTTTGCCATGGAGCAGTCTACTGACTGACTCCATCGGTACCTGAACTATTTTGGATTACTTCATCACCTTCAGGCACAAGGTCCGTGCCACCATTTCCTTTGTCGTTTGTTCCATCCTGTACACCACCATACGGACTCAGTTTAGATTCGTTCTCATCAGATCGTATGTTCTCCCATCAGCGTGCAACCGTCATCACACGCTTGTCTCTATTTCTTCCCATGGACGCCACCAACCTCCCACTATTGTATCTCTTGTTATGATAGCATTTTCCCCTATCCCAGTTACATATAAATACCCTAGATTAGCGCCATGTACATCAGTTTGATCTATGCAATCAATCTGCGTTCTCATCTCCCTCTGCTGTGAAGATAGGTTCTTCTGGCATGACCCTCGCAGAACTGGACTTCCTCTATCAAGCCTTGTTGATTATCCTTTACATCTATTGTTCGTTGATCAACGAACAAAGGAGAAGAGAGCGACAGGACGCGTATCGTAACAGTTATCAGTCTGTTACATCAATTTCGCTTTTTGACTACTTTATCACCACATATCACTAGGCACATATGCTTGATTACTTGTATAGTGATATCTAGTGACTGTACAATAGTTATTCTTGTGATTCAATGCTTGTAATGTTAAGTTCTTGGTATGTTTTGTATAAATCTCCTATAATTTCCGCTTTTTTGCCACTTTACTATTGCTTTCCCAATACATACCACTAGGCACACAAGCTAGAATACATTCATAGTAGCTATAGATCATTGTACAACAGTTTATATTGTAATCTAAGGCTTGTAGTGTAGTGTTCCTGGTATGTTTTTGTCAATCTCCAAGATTGTTGATCTCTTTCCCACGCATTCTGTATGTCATTCTGGCTCCCCTGCACTCAGTTCTCCTGCGAGACTTTCGCAAACTCGGTCATAGGATGTTATATATGTATTCTACAGGTGGGGACAGTTGCCCTGAAGGTTAAACAAATGGTTGATCGCTCCAGAGCATATAGTGAAATCACACATATTTAATCACTGGATGCCAAGGGAGGGTCCTAACAGTCTGATAATTCATAGACATGTAGGTATATATACTAAGTATATCTGTATCAAGTTTGGATGGCTGTCTACCACAAGGGGGAATCGCTTTTCTGGGAATTAGGGGTAGGAGGCATATGTTTATCTACACATTAAGGGGTTAGTTCCCACAGTCCAGGCTTTGGGACAGTGTTAGTGTACATAATAATGAACTGGATATCTAATCTATCAAGGGATCTATCTGCTAGATGAGGTGGTGTGCGCTTTTTTGTTTTCTGACATACTAGTATGCCTAGATATGTTCCTGGACCCGTAGGGGACAGGTTTCCAGACCAGATATATGTCACTTGGCCAAAAACTGACAGTCGTGGGAATGACACTGCCTCGTCACTCTGCGTCATTGTCGGCCTTGTCTGTTGGAGCTCCAAATTTCTTACATTCATCCTGGTGCGACCGTGCTCCTCGTTCTCAGAACAATGGAGCGGGCGCTCCCTGGTCGCTTGGACGTTATTCTGGTCGTCTCTGAGATTAATGGGTCGATATCGGACGATGGTCTTTCAAATGGCACGATATCTGTGCGTTTACTTGCTGATGCATTCGATTACGTGGGGTCGTTTGCCCATCGTCAGGTTGACGCTGATCTGGTTGATCGTGACAGTCGCCGATGCATTCTCGTGCGTTTTGAATCTCTCGAGTTGCTGTTGGTTGGATTTCCTCACCTGAAGCTTGACGATCTTCGAGGCATTGCCGCATTACTCGCAGTGCCTTGGCGTGATGGGTGGTCAAAGGCTAGGGTCATACACGAGATGGTCGGCGTTGGCTCGTCTCGCTCCCTTGACACCCTTGCCAGGCATGTCTTTCTGTTTTGTGAACGGCTGCGGCTACGTTCTTCCCGTTTAACTAGGGTCGTTCGTTCCAACCCAGATATTTATTCGGGTTTAACTTCTTCCGTTGCGCCTGTTTATTCATTGGTGGACAGCTCTCGGTTGGATACCTGGCATACTGATGATGGCGGTCACTTCATTACCTCTGGTAAACTGCAAAATGCGTACCGAATGTTTCGTGGATCTAGGTCAGATACTACTCTTCGTGTCTGTGTGCCCTTGCCTGTCCTGTTAGGTCTCTTTCCTGCCCCTTCTTTAGAAATGGACGTAATTATGATGCAGCACAACATTGCCTGTTCCAGTACAGCGTCTTGTGATATGAAGCTCCAGTTAGTGGTCGACCATCTTTGCCCCGTTGGAGGTAATTGCAGTAACATCTTTTCCTTCCAGCAGGTCTCTCAGGACAGCTCAGCAGGTTCATGTGAAAGAAATGCTTGTTCATTGGGCGCTGGTGTACTCGAAGCTGGCTCTCCTGATGCTTGCTCTGCTTCGCTACCAACTGGTGGTCGCTTTCCTTACTTGGTGGACACACAGCTCAAACACGCTATAGTCCGAGAGTGGCAGGAACGCATGGGAGTTCCAGCACAGAAGCGGAAGCCTTGTGCTGTGTGTGCTCAGCGTTTCAAGCAATCCAGCCTGCGCACTGTTGACTCGAGTGATATCAACTTGAGTTTGTTGCAAAATCCCTGCCTCCCTATGCATGTCCTCCCGAACTCTTATAATTTGGTTGCATACGACCACGCAATCCTTTATCATGGTGGCTTGCTTTCTCCTGGTCAGCGAGGAGCTATGAACATCTGTTTGTCGTGTTTGTGTTCCTTGACTGTTCATGGTTGGATGCCTGTCGATGCTATAGCCAACTTTCAATATTACGCTCATGAAAGGCTCCCTCCTGAGGTCAGTAATGCTTTTGCCAAGGCTTCTCTCTTCGACATCATGCTTGTCGCTAGGGCAAGAGCATCACGCATCACTTACCTGCTATCTGACAAGTCAAAAGTGGGTGTGGATGATAGAATCTCTCAAGGTTACGTGAAAGGGAATGTTGCCATTCTACCGCAGGATACATTACAGCTTAGATCAATTATCCCTCCGGGAGACGATGAGATTGAACAAGCAATGTGTGCTTTGTTCATCTCCTCTAGTGCTAGAGTTTCGGTCGACTCGCTGAAAAAGTTTCCGCCTGTCCTTGTCAACAAGTCAGTAGTCCGCATTCTTGCCCACTTCCTTGTGGGTCAGAACACTTGGTATCAAGGGCAGGTGAGAGTCGATGATGCACGCATCGACCGCTTGTTTGCTGGTACTGATTCCGATGGGTTGCTGGCTTCTGTTGAGGTTGCCTTGCTCAGAGATCAGGGCGATGCAAGCGGTGAGTCTTCCTATGCTTCAAGATTGCCTAGCCTTGATGTTAATCCCCCTGAAAACAACTCTAATAATGACCTCCTAATGGAAGCCGTTGGTTACACTACGGGTGACCATACACCTGCAAATATTCGTGTCATGAAAGCGAGTGCCCTCGCTTGGTGTCTTGATAAGAAGCGGTTTATCCAAATGCGTAGTGGTAGTGATCTTGTGTGCGAAGACCATCCTGGTTTGTTGACCTGGGTGTTTCCTCACTTAGATCCATACGGGATTGGTGGTTTTAATGAAAGTGACAGACCTGAGCAGCAACGCATCTCTTTCGCACATCAAGTGCGTAATCTACTGTTGCAAGATTGTTCCCGGTTCGAATCTGACCCGACTTTCGCTTTCATCTGTTGGAATATTACTCAGAAGAGGGAAATCAATCAGTCTCTGTCATTCCGCGTGCCAAGTAACCTACAATTCCAGCTTGGTGAACGGTTATACAGGTTGGCTCCTGCTCTGACTGATATGATGAGAGCTTGGCAGGTGGATCCGCATGCGAAACCAGTTTCAGATTTGCAGCGAGAAGCGTTTGCTCTGTTGAAACATCTTCAAGTGGTTTGCAATCATCGACCAGGCACTTCTGGGTACAAGCTATGTCGACGAAATGAAATCAGAGGTCTGATACGTACCTTTGGAACGCCCGCCCTTTTCATTACAATCAATCCTGCCGACATTTGGAATCCTTTGATTGGTCTTTTAGGCAATGTTGGGACTGCTGACTGGCAAGCGATGTCTGCCTTCGATCGTGCTGTCTTTGTGGCGTGGCATCCTGCTCTGGCTGCTCAGTTTTTCCATGAGGTGTTGTCTGCTTTCTTCGATGTGATCGTTTTGGGAGGTTCGTCGTCTCATGGTCTTTTTGGGGAATGTATTGCATACTATGGCACCGTCGAGGCTCAGGGTCGTGGATCTTTGCACTGTCACTTACTACTATGGTTAAAGGACAACCCAAGTCCTCAGTTGTTGCGCGATAAGATGGACTCTGACCCAAATTATAGGGCCCAGGTCATTAGGTGGCTCGAAGACAATATTAAGTGTGAACTCCCTGGTCAGACAGAGGTTGCATCTTTGCAGCATCTTACAAAGCCTCGTCTTGCAACTGGTGAGATTGATCCTCGACTGCAAATCAGTCCCCAACTTTCCGAAATGGCTCCTGAGGAATTCGATGGTCAGTTTCGCGAG
Organism: Tylopilus aff. beelii; assembly: GCA_038094295.1. Classification (NCBI taxonomy): domain Eukaryota; kingdom Fungi; phylum Basidiomycota; class Agaricomycetes; order Boletales; family Boletaceae; genus Tylopilus; species Tylopilus aff. beelii. The sequence goes on along the minus strand of JBBPTU010000597.1, from coordinate 11,050 downwards.
TTCGTCAAGAACTTAGCGATCGTGTGTAACTGGCACGAACATACTGATACGTGTTGGAAACATCTCAAGCCTGGTGAGCCTCGCGATGACTCGCATTGTCGCATGCGCATAGATGGGCATACACGTGCCTTGACTGAGATAGATCCGGCGACTCGCTCTGTCCTGCTTCGTCGCCTTCATCCTCGGATCAACAACTTCAATGAGCTGGTTATTTTTCTTGTGCAGTGTAACATGGACATAAAGTATATCGGTTCTGGACCTGCAGCGAAGGCTCTTGTTTTCTATGTCACAGATTATATTACAAAATCGAGCCTGGCTGTTCATGTCGGCTTGGATGCTATTAAGTATGCTTTGCAAAGGAATGATGATCGCTCTTTCCTTGGAATGGACCCTCGGCTGAAACAAAAAAGCGTGTTCGTGAAATCTGTTCATGCTCTCATGGCTCGTCAGGAATTTTCACACCAACAAGTGCTGAGTTACATGGTTGGCGGAGGCGATCACTACAAATCACACACCTTCCAGTGTTTGCCGTGGGGGCGTGTTCTGCATTACGTGCAGAGCAAGCTTCAGGACGAGTCTGATTTTGTTCGTGACTGTGAAGTTGAGCATGACGGCAGCACCATTATAGTCGACTCGATGTCGCTTGATGCCTGTGATATCCTGATAGATTACATATACAGGCCCCAGGTCCCCGGTTTTGCGAACATGTCGCTATGGAGGTTTTGTGAGATGACTGAAAAGATCTCCATCACCAGCGAGAACTCACGAATACAGTCTCCGTTGGCACGTGGTCACAGACGACCAGGTCGTGTAGCTGGAGAACGAGGGAAGTTCTTAGTTGGTCATCCAAAGAGTGATACATACATGTTACGGATGCGAATGCAGCCTAGAGTGGTTGTACTTACAGGGAGAGACGTTCCACGTGCCAGATTGGCTTCTCTGGACGACTGGCAGTGGTCTCGAGCTTGTTTGATTTTGTTCCACCCTTGGAGACATCCACAGGACTTACGAACGCAGGGTGTTTCTTGGAGAGATGCTTTCACTTCTGTCAGCCTGGCTCCTTACGAATTGAATATTATGCTCAACTTCACTGTTGAAACTGAATGTGAAGATGCAAGAGACCAGATGCGGAACTCCACTGACCAATTGCAGCGAGATCTCCTGCCAGCAACTCTTGGGGTGGAGCATACTGCGTCAAGTAATGCGATCCCTGAAAACGACCTTGAAAGCTTGCAGGTCTCGTTATTGAATGCTACCAATGGGTTTGCCTTTCAGGAAGACGACTCAGATATTTTGAGTGATGGTGGTGGTCACGGTGGTTGTGAGTTCCTGCCCAGTCGTATTACAGATGTTCTCGGTGCATTAGATCGAGCTCGCATGTTCCATCATGAGCCAACTCACTTTCCAATTCTGCATCTTGACCATCCCCGGTACCGTTGTGAACTTGCTTCTGAATCTGATAAGGAGGTCATTAATAGAGAGCGAAGCTACATGCAAGGCTTGAAAAAACGCAGGAGAGTGGATTGTGACTCTGAACAGGATTTAGCACTTCCCTGTCGGAAACGAACACGGACTATTTTGCCTACAATCACAGTAGCCGAGCTGCCCATGGAGTATCTGGACCGGGTTTGACCTGTTATGCCTATGTCAGCTGACGAGCTGATTCTGCATCAAGTTATTCTTGACTCCGGAATATCAGCTAACGAGGAGCAGCTTCGGGCGATGATGATTGTTGGTGATCATGTTATCCATCGAAGGACTGACCAACTTCGTTTGTATGTTGGTGGGATCAGAGGCTCAGGGAAAACGCACCTCATCAGTGCAATACAGTGCTTGTTTGAGCGTTTAGGTTATGAGCGTTCATTGCGCGTTACAGCGCCGACTGGTTGTGCTGCCGTTTTAATCAGCGGTAACACTATCCATGCCTTGACTCTCCTACCGAATGGACGGCGCAAAGTCAAACAAGCTGACCTGGAAACGATCTGGGCTAATGTCGACTATCTTATTATTGATGAGATTTCCTTGGTGTCAGCGCAGCTTTTGTCGGATGTCTCACGCAGACTTTGCCTCGCCAAGAGTGCCGATCCTGTCGCTGCAGCAAAGCCCTTCGGAGGGGTGAATGTTATATTCACTGGTGATTTCGGTCAGTTGAAGCCTGTGCGCGAGCAAGCTTTGTTTAGTCATAGATTAGTGAGCAAACTGACCCCTGCTGTTTGTGAGACAATCGAAGGGCAAACTGCACTCCACGGCGCATATCTTTGGCGCAACGTGTCAGACGTTGTGGAACTGACAGAGAACAGACCTGCCGAAACAGATCCAAGGTTTGTTAACCTCCTTAACAGAATCCGGTTGGGAATCGCATGGGATGGGTTGAAGACACTTACTGATGAACAGTGAGGAAATGGCATCAACTACTTGAACTCGGATTTGAACATCTTGATGGATCGCCGACTCAGCGTTCTTGCAGCGAGTAAGCCTGATGAATGTGCATCGTTCGTTGATGCACCGATCATTGTGGCTGAGAAGGTTGTGAGAGACGCCGTGAACAGGCGGAAAGCTTCTTCATTCGCCACCGCTACCGGGCAAGTGCTGCACTACTACCATTCCTCCGACACTTTTCGTGGTCAGGGCCTGAAAGATAATATTCAACGAGCGTTGTGGAGTCTACCTTCAAATAAGACAGACGACACTCAGGGAAGGTTGCCACTTTGCTTAGGGATGCCAGTGATGATTACTGAGAACTTGGCATTGGACTATAAGGTAGTTAATGGATCGGAAGGGACTGTTGAACAAATATTGTACAGCTCAGATGATAGCGACAGACGATTTGCTATTTGTGTATACGTCCGTATTGCACATTCTCAAGTCTGTGCGGAGGGGGTCGATCCCGATGTCGTACCAATCACCCCAGTTAAGTGTAGTTTTAAGTTTTGCGCAGAGGACGGGCCTAGCTACAATATTAGTCGCTCACAGTTACCTTTGCTACCAGCATTCGCATACACCGACTATAAAGTACAAGGTCGTTCTTTGTCCAAAGTCATAGTGGACTTGGCAAGCGCACGCAGCCTTCAGAGTGTCTATGTTATGCTCTTGCGTGCTAGGAGTCTTAGTGGTCTCGCTATTCTGCGGTGGTTCCCGTCCGAAAAGGTTAATCAAAGATTGTCACAAGAGTTTCGTGAAGAGTTTGACCGACTAAGGTTACAGAATCAAGACACGAAGGTGAAGTATGCCTCGTTGAGCATCACCTGATGGTGAAGGCTGGTTTGGAAATACTAACGAAGCTCGCAAATCTAGGTACACTGTACTATGTTGTCCTCTTGCTGACGCTATTAGGTCCAATTGAACACGATGTCTTTCGCCTCCTTGTGAATTCGACTTGGTCAGGAAAATAACGTCAGCATTTTGTCGCGATATCTCTGAAGTACTTACTGTTAGTAAGTGGAACGACCCCCGATGTCTGAGCAGAAAGGTTTCAACGGTTCGAAACTTGGTTCACACGCAAGCCCGCCAAGGTGCCAAATGACGGCTCGCCTGTCATGAATGCACCTATATTCAGCTCTGCGGTTTCCCAAAGGTTCCGGGAAGTCTTTGAAAGGAAAGTACATGCATCCCTCGTCGAAAGTGGTTCGGATGGTGTGGGGGCAATGCCACGAAAATCTGCAAAGGTGCGCTGACACCCTCCAATCGTGCTACTCCAGTGGATTAAGCGCAAGTTGGAAGCCTCTTCGCTCGTACTTCTGGTAGCACGTTGTGGTGCGGATGGTTGGAGAGTTATGGACGTAAGGCATGGGATTTTTCAGAGCATAACAATGAGTCGTGAGTCTAGGGTATGCTGAAAAGATGCCGTCGCAAGATATGAAGTTCATGACTGCTGTCAGGTGGAAGTTGAAAATGGGTAGTAGAGGCGATGACGAGTGTGATTCGACAACATCGATGGAGACCTCTGCGTTGGTAAGCTTGATAATGCTTGCGATCTTTTGGCCAGCATGGTACTGTCGGGTGCCAGTTCGACCTACAGGAACGAACCCCATTTCTCGCAAACGATGGACAACCTGCAAGATTCGATTCCTTGGAACGTACAGATCCATGTCCTTGGGTCGCCACGACGACACCGGCTGAAGGACATGAAGCGCCATCGATCCTGAGATAACAGCTTGATGGGTCCGCATCATTGCTACAAACGCAACGACAGGGAGTCCAAAATCCTTCAATGTTTTCTCTACGCGACGCACAATGGCTTCGTGCATGACTTCGTAATTCGCTTTGCAGGTACCTCCATAAGCAACCATGTCAGGAACAGACATATGCGGAATGATGTGCTCGACAACTTCGATGCACAACACATCAACGAACATTCCGTTGGGATGAATCTGTGGGGACAGCAAAGCAGTCAAGTGGTGAGAGAAGGTGAAATTTGGACAGCCGTACCTTTGGTTCCATGATACTCAATGCAGGTTGTGCGCACGCTTTGGTCTGCTCCTTATTTATGTAGCACACCTTGTGGTGATTCGAATATCAATGGGCATAGCGACAGGTAGCATTGACTACTGCCACTTTCGTGGGTTCTCCGAGTCTCACCTTGCGCCCATCTTGACTTCTAAACGTCAGTCAGCAGTCTTACTTTCTTTCATTTGCCAATTCGGTCCTCTTTGAGAGACACCGTCGTCAGGCTAGTTTCGACAGGTACAGTAGATTTGCGGATCGATCTTGACAGCATGACATGCCTGTGGAGAGGATCGTGAAGATCTTCTTGCTATCTGTTTCTATTGCTCGAGGCCTAGATCACGAACCTTAGCCCACAAACCCGTACTAAGCTGGATTGGCATAAGATCGAGTGGGGATAAGTTCATCATAATAACTACCTGTAAGGCTGGAGACCTTGCTCGATTTGGAAAGTCACTCATGATAACGATCACATGGCGTCTTGTTGTGCTTAGCGTGACAAGATTCGTACGTTCTACACGAGACTCCAGGTGACAGGCATCTGATATTGTGTCTAGCCTGGTCTTTGTTGAAAGGCAGGCAAGTCACCCCGAATGCTTTCCCTACGCCCTCTCACCCCTCTTCCCTGTCTTTATGTCGTTCATTCTAAGTATGTCCCTTGGGCGACGACCATGGGAGTTCAAGTTACTCACAGTTCTTAGCTCCACAGCGTGTTCCAATCAATGACCTGTTGGTTGACAACCTCCGCAGCAAGGTAGTTCACTCAACCAACTCTAACATCACTGACGTCCCTCCCACGTATGTCGAGGTGGCTGATTGGGCAACCATCGTCCGCAACCCCAACCCACCTGAACGCGTTCGAGCTTGGATGATCGTGTATAGAAACGCTCTGCTGTTAAATCAACCTCAAGTGCGACCTATTACGTTGCGCCTGCTAGGAGTGTTAGGTCGTCACAACCTCTCTCCTTTCGGATCCTGGGACAGGTAAGCTTTCTCTATCTTCCCTGTCGCAATACTTACAAGTCAATTGACAATAATCAGGACTCTGAACGGCGCTCCAGCAGCGGTGCAAAACATTTGCCTGAAGTCTCCTGGGTATGCCATTGCTTGGGACGCAACTATAAACGCCATGAAAAATCTACGCCAGCTGGTACATGCTTTTGCGGGCAGTAGCGAACGCGGTAATCTCAAAGGCAATGAATTATACATGCAGCGCCGTGTGTTCACTAAGGTATTGCAGTTTGATAACGTCGGTTCACTTCTTCTAATTCACCTCCTACCTTAGATTACCCGATCCAATTCCGAAGAAGTGTCTGTGATCGATCAATGTGACGACCTCTTGGGACTAAGTCAAGCGGTGGAACCTTACTGGCGTGTCACCAAAAAAGTTCAGTTGGGTCGTTGGGACAACGCTGACCGCATGATTGCATGCTCTCCAAATGCTTTCAGTGAAGGTGATCTTGTCGACGTCGCAGTGACATGTGATGTCGTTATCAGGCGCACAAAAGCTGGTCATAAGTCGGTGCGCATGCACCTGAACATTGAGCACGTGCTGTTGATAGCCCCAAGTTTCGCTAACAACGTATGTACACTCTATGCCCTGTCGCTTCACCCAACGGCCCCTAATGTCTCGACAGGCTGTCAAAGAACCTCGGCTAGACGGTACAGCACAGCCAAATGTTCAAAGTCCATCGTCATTCACTTTCAGCATGCCATCCTCTCTTACGCAGTGACGCAGCTGACGCAGCTGTAGGCGGCAATACTGGTACATCACTATATGGAACCACGTGTCATGCCTGACACTGATACTCTAACACCTTATGTTTGTATTTAAAATTTGTTGAACTTAATGCGATAAGCCTGTGATTTACTTAAATTCATATCATCTTGATCTGCACTTTTTCGAATTCGGTTGCCAAGTTTCTACGTTATTGTTCTTGCGACTCACCTATATAACGAATGTCTCACTGTCCACCAAGTTCACCTGCGTGTGGCAGGCTTGCCCGAGCCAGCGGTTATTAAGGAGCAGTCTGTTCCTGCAAAACCCTTTAACATCTACCCAATTTTCTCACTCGAGCATGGCGCGGGCGGGAAAGCGTAAAGCAGACTGTTCTGACATAGCACAGTAAGAACCTCAGTGTCTGCTGTCTTGCCTTATTCAACATTGACCTACAGGCCGTCACCTGCTGAGAATGATCCAGTCCCTGTGACAAAACGCGCTCAGTAAGCATTCCCTGCAATTTATAATCTATCATTGTCCGAACTTGAAGTCCACTCAGTGTGCTTGGCGAAAACTTGCACGATGATGAAAAGAGTACTAGTTTGCCTGTATTGGATATCGCGCACCCAGCGATAACTAGGTACTAGTACCCGTACAATGAAACTACTCAAAGAGCTCGATTTACTAACGTGTTGGACAGCACCACTCCTGATGCTACCCATGACGGAGGCAACGATAGCCACAGCAATAACATTTCAGGTCCAGAGAGGACTACCACGGCGTCCATACAACCTGATTGTAATAGCTCAGACCCCGTCGACCTTGGTACCGCCGGCGGTCAAGCCCAAACTGACAACAATATAAATCGTACGTACGCATGTCAGTGGGTCTTCGCAGTACCTTACTACTTTGGACTGCACCGAAGAAACGACGCAGCCTCTACGCGTCATAGAGTTGCGCGAGACTGTGGTGAACAGCCAGCCCAGTACCCTAATAGAGTAAGTGTCTACTGATAGGTTGAAGCCGAGTCTCACCCTATTCCAGGCGTCTTAAAGCATTCGCTAACCATACCAGCGCCAGAAAGAACACGTTCGCTCTAGGACTAACACCAATTGACTGCAGGTGGGGTGACCGAGGAGCCTTTCAAGATCGATCCTCTTACTGGTGCACTCAAACTGGACGACAAAGAGTCTCGGTCTGGATATTAGGAAAGCTCGCCGACAGCGATCTCGACGTTGGCACAGACACCTCCAAGATGATCGGAGTGCAGATTGAACCTCTCACAATTTCGGGAGGTAGCGACGCAAAGGCACTCATTGGTGGTCAGAGCTCACCCGTTATGCGTGCGTAACAAGTTCTATCATCTCCATTATCTTTGACCGATTCATCAAAGTATACTCTGAACGCTGGACTTCTCTAAGAGTGACTTGCTTCCCCACTACTTACAAGGACCAGGGTCGCTCGCTGGTGAGCGTTTTCCTATAGCACGCGAAAGATGGTGCCAATAACTACATGTTCCACATAGCCTCGACCATTCACTGAAGTCTACGACGCACGAGCGACGTACAGATCCAACAAAAGTCAGATGACTGCCTATCCTGCACGGGAACTGCGGGAAGGTGACCTGCTCCTTGTCGAAGTGTTTGTTCAGCGCTTCGTGCCCAACAATGCAAGAACCACTTCCAACCCTTGGCCCAGTTGGCGGGTCAAGTTTGATCTCACGTCTATCAGTCTGCTTAGCAAGGGCTCCGAGATTGAACGCGAGGAGCAATCTGATGCCGAATCAGAGGAAGTTGTCATTTAGCGCGTAAACAAGTAATATTGCCAAAGCGAGACCGTATATAATGCGAACCAACTTTTCGGACAGTTTGAATTGAATAAAAGCTTTGCGTGCATTGCCTCGTACGATTCGGTTGTGTGTCCACGAAAGCCTACTAGTCAGGGCAACCACAAGCCTCACGTCACAAGTCACTGCACGTATTGTTTCTCTTTGCTAAATTCAAATGACATTGTAACAAGCTCACACTGACAACACCAGCATGACCAATGGCTAGACCGAGAGCAGAAATAGGATGTGTCAACGTCACTGAAGTGTCGCTCCAAGTACTAAGACATCGTTTGCCCTTGTCGTACGTGTCTTCGGGACAGTGCCCCGTCAACGATCGATCTCAGACAAGCACTGTAGTACGTCTCTTCATGACAGTGCCCTGTCAACGATCGATCTCAGACAATCCATGGCGTATGTCTCTTCGCGACAGTGCCCTGCCAGCGTCAACGAAGCCAGACATCAACTTCTCCCCTTAAAGTCTACACCACCGAGCTCTAACACAAGATCAGCTCAACGCAGTTCAACCACAGACTCGATCCTTATGCCAGTTGTCGTACTGCCTCAGTCAGAAAACAATTCTCCACCAGTCGCAGCCTATGTCGCTAGTGAGTTTCAAGCATTACTCTACAATTTTTGCTTGACCTGCGTGGGCAGTCCACCGAGCACCGGACGAACCTCCCCAACTCATGTTAGTGCCGTTACCCCAACAAGCAGTTAATCACCCCCACGGAACACACGTCCTGACTGACCTACCAGAACGTCCTCCCTCGCACACTGACTTAATGGGTAAGTTTCGAGCAGACCCAAGTTCCCTACAGCTTCCATTGACCTAAGCGCCACTAGCTCTAGTATTGCACCCCTCAATCCTCCGCCTATACTTTACCTCTTTCGAAACAGCCCGACAGAGCCTCCGCATCTTATCGCAGAGCACTATAGTCTTCGTCCTTGAAGGTATCTTTCTCCACATCCTTACCTCACTGTATTTACCCACTCCGCGCACAAAAGACATCAATTAAGCAGGGCGTTGTACACTCGGCATTACAATACTTATTTAATATTAATATTGGTCTTAGTGCCTTATTTGCTAAAACTGTCACCGTATATGCGACAATACGAGATCGTTTGCGGCGCAACCAACCCACCTCGTTGACACTTTGTAACCTCACCTTGGAAGCTCCGCCTCTCAGGTGCCACCTTCAAGACTAAAATGCGACCCATCAAGTGATCGATCTCGTTAGATTGGCCCCAATCTATCACCGTATAAGCGACAATACGAAATCGTTTGCGGCGCAACCAACCCACCTCGTTGACACTCTGAAACCTCACCTTAGAAGCTCCGCCTCTCAGGCGCCACCTGCAAGACTAAAATGCGACCCATTGAGTGATTGATCCCGTTAGATTGACCCCTTCCGATGTCTGCCTTGCTGGAAGTCACCTTCGTCGACGACTTAGTGCGGCACTGCCCCGATGTATGTTCATCTACCTAAACCATACACTAGGTAGTCACTAACAGCTGTTTTGTTCTATATTGTAGGCCTATCCAATAATCACTAGAGGGCTCTTCTTTCCTGCCGCATGCGTCTCACCAATGCCTGTTACTGTGCCGCTTGGCAAGGCTCGTCAGCACACACCATCACGGGCTGTCGCGCAAGCACACCTTTTTCTAACGCCGAATGTCGTGCGTTTGCAAAACGATGCAAGAGACGACTCCCCTGCTTTAAGTGATGAGAGCTTCGAGACTGACAAAGAATTAGATGACGACGACCTTCCTTTGTTTGACACTCCAGACAACGTCCAATCGCATATCATCACAGACCTTACAATCGGTGGAGAACGTATTACGATTCCAAACCCTCTGGAAATCTACTTTATCGACCAGAACAACGCGTATGCTGCAAGTCTACCAGTCAACTTGGCCCTCGATGTTTTCTTTGGCCACATGTGGAGGGGTGCTCACTGCACGCTGAGAGGGGGCCTGCTAGTTATTATGCGGTCCCGCACACGGCAAAATGCTGTCGTTGACATGTCTCGCGAACAAATTAACCTGGTAGCGTTCATAGTTTCCATGTACGTTCAACTTCCTCTACTACTCAACCATTGCTTACATGGGTAGCAGTACCTTGCGTTTCCGACACGGGTTATGCACTGTTTAACTAGAATCGAACGGCTCTTGTAGAATGGTATACACTTATATAATTAAAGCGAATAGTTAAAACCTCGGGTCCAGGGTTGCCCGGAGGGCCATGGTATGTCCATATATGGACAATCTCCAGGTGTTGAAAAAGCGGTTATGTAATGCTAAAAACATCGCAGCAGGCACAGGAATGACATTGGGGAGGTTGCTAGATATGGGTATAGTAGTGTAACTTTATATTATTGCACATGATGCACTATTGCCACTACATAAGCAGTATGCCAGTGGCAATTAGAGTGGATATTGCATCACCATTTTATGGCAACTAGAGTAAATTGTGCATCATCCTGCCAGGATCTTGTGTGGTGATGCTGCAGACCTGGGCCAGGGAATTGGAATTTTGGAGAGTTTAGTGAGGACCATGTCGCCCTGGGATGATCGTTATTGCGTCACGATAGGAAATCTTGGTATAGGATTGCTGGATCGGTTCAGGAACTGCGGAGACGTCAGGGACTTAGAGGATAGTATTTCGGGACTGAGGAAGGCAGCTGACCTCACTCCTGCTGGTCACCCAGACTTGCCTGCCCGTCTTTCCAACCTCGGCAACTCCTTCCTCACTCGTTTCGAGCGCGTTGGAGATGTCAACGACCTGGAGAATGCCATTTCGAGCCAAAAGCAGGCCGCTGGCCTCACTCCTGCTGGTCACCCAGACTTGCCTGCCTGTCTAAACAACCTCGGCAACTCCTTCGTCGCTCGTTTCGAGCACGTTGGAGATGTCAACGACCTGGAGAATGTCATTTCGAGCCATTTGCAGGCCGCTGACCTCACTCTTGCTGGTCACCCAGACTTGCCTGGCCGTCTAAACAACCTCGGCAACTCCTTCCTCACTCGTTTCGAGCGCGTTGGAGATGTTAACGACCTGGAG
>JBBPTU010000596.1:6198-20873 GCA_038094295.1 Tylopilus aff. beelii | reverse complement strand
CGTCACCTGATGCCAAAAGGTCGCGCCTCGGTCGTGGCCGAGGCGGCGCTTGAATTATTGGTCTCTCGGTCCTGATTGGTCAATATTGGTCGATAGGTCGACCCCTTGGAATGCCGGTGCTACCGAATTCTGCCAGGTATGACTGATTTTCCAACGGCGCCGTGTCCCTCGGGGACTATCTCGACGGCCACTGTCCCGCACCGCTCTACTAAGCGACACTGCGGACTGCAACGCCGTGTATACTGCTTCATAGCGTCTGCCAAGCCTTTCGAAACACCGACCCGCTCAAGTTCGAGTTCGTCGACTCTGGCTCCAGGAGTGAACATTTCTCCACCTCTACCGCGTCATCTGACCCCAGATCGTAGATAAGCAGTGAATCCTGTCCATCGTCACGCCAGATGGCACGCGGTGTTCGTACGGTACCAAGCCTGAGCCCGTTTTCCTGAAGAAGGCAGAGGCAAAGTGCGAGGTCGCAAAGATCACCATCGACATGGGCGCACTCGATTTTCTCCCAGGGAGTGGCAATATGGCCACCACATCCGTGCAGGCGTCTGAGCTCCCTGATATTGCGTCTGCAGGACCTGAATCGTCCGTCAAAGAGACCGAGAAATGCTACCTTGAATGGTGCGCAGGCGGTGTCGTCTCGTTCTTTGACCCCAGGGCCCCACAAAGTGGCCCACTGCCCCTTTGCTCGCGTAGTGCATTGACGCAGTGCAGAGCAGGGTTAGAGTTTATCAAGCGCGGAAATGGTCTAACCCACCCCTCCTCCCCTATTCCACCGACCCCATCCACCTCGCGGTTCGTCCCAGAAATCCCTACGGTGCCATTTACGCTCCAATCTTTCTATGACGCCCTTCCAAGACCCTTTCCGGAACATTTTCTGGGCAACGACGCGTACGAGATCAATCCTCAAGGATGGATAAACAACAAGAGTGCCAGAGGTGGGAATCTCGTCCTGTCGTTCTTTTTCATCTCTGACGGGCCACCCAGTTGTCAGTGTCTCGACTCCGGCGTTCGCTTTTCCACTCATTTTCCTCCCAGTGCGCGGTTGCATACTCAAACTCGATCGCCCTGGAGAGTATAGGACGTCCCTCGTCGACATTAGGTTTCCCAAGCGGTTCGACGCCAAGGCGGCGGCTTGCTTTCAAGCGATGTCGGAGGGTATTGGCGACTACATACGATCGATCACATCTACCCTTGAGAACAAGGTCACTTCTGCAATACATTGACTCACGAGCAACATGATGTATCCCGCGTTGACGTCGGGCCTCAGCAAAGTCGACACCAACCTTCATCTGCGTCTCGAGTACAAAAGAGAGGGACGGTTGGTATTTTCGCTTGCTCGACACGAGTCTTTTTCTGACCACTCACGTATAGCATTCGGCGCCACTATGGTCATTAGGTTATCGACGCTGCCAACGGCAGAGCTGGTGCGACGGTATACTGTCCCGAGCGACTACCCCGGCAAAGCAGACGCCAAGACAGCCGTCGTCTGCCATGCGGCCGAACAAGGGGTGGTTGAATTCATTCGTTTTTGCGGAGGATCTCCACCGGATGGCCACGCGAGTCCGTTTTCCATGAGCACCCACGACCCAGACATGTTCCGGAGACGGAAATAATCCGAGTCCTTGGAAGCAGCCATCCAGGGTACACCGCCGAAGAAGAAGGGAAAGAAGGGAAAATGGACGGCAGAGGTCACGTCTCTGGGGGACATCATCCACTTCACTCCGGTCCCCCACCTGGGCAACGACCAGATTTACGGCGTTCCCAGCCCTACTGACATGGATCTATTACAGAGTGCTCCCGCAGACAGTCCATGCGACCAATCTCAGCTCGGTATTGGGGGCGCGGGTGTTTCTAGCGCAGTTCGTCCTTCAAGGTACGGGTATGGGCTACCCTCGTGACGCAGAGTGTAACCTCTCGCTGGACTGCATCGACGGTCAAGCAGAGACATGACACAAATGTCACACACCCGCTCGTCTCGTCCATCCATCACCATCAACGAGAGGGCCACCATCTTCAAGACGAAAAATGGGTTCGACAAGGTCGGTATCTGATCCACTTCTATTGTCTGCTCAAGAAACATCATCCATCGGCCTTGGATGCAGTGGGTGCAGCATCGCTCGGCCAGATGTACCCTCGACCCCTGTTGACTTTCGCCTCGTCTTGCAGACTATATTGCAAAGGTCGCGTCGTCGGGCACAAGCGTGCAAAGCGGAACTCTACCCCAACCACCTCCGCGTAGCCAACAAGGAAGATGCCCAGTTCCACCTTGGCAAGGTCTGCCTTCTTTTGTCACTATCGTTTGCTTTCTGAACCATGGTTTCCTAGCGTGTAGCATACGTCTACAGAGCCAAGGAGGAGATTCGGGGATCCAAGATTCACGTCATCTGGGGGTATGTCCCCCCTTGCCATGTTACCATTCGCAAGGGTCGCTCATCCCCATGCCTAGCCGTGTCACCCGATCGCACGGAAATTCCAGCGTTGTCAAATCGAAATTTAGCTCCAACCTTCCACTGCGTACGTTCGGCGCAGGCGTACGCATCGTACGTTTCACTTTTTGTTTTCTTCCCGAACCCCGTAGTTGAACTCACCGCCAACCCCCAGATACTTCCCTCGAACATCTAGACGGTGACCGACTATTACTTTACTGTCATCGCGCTGTATGAAGTTGCATGCACACGTATGTACAGGATATCAAATACGTTTGCGAACGTCGATGAGACGCTAGCGTATCGTGTTTCCCCGCACAAGTACTCGCTTCGGTGCCTCATTGTGCATCCATCATAACCGTTCCGGTTCGTTCAGCACCTCTAACCCGCCGAATCAGACAATCGACATGCTGCTTGCAGAGCACTCCCAAACATCTTGAAGGTCGACTCCATGGAGGCTATTTCCTGCTCCATTTGTCTGATGCGGAGATCGTTGCGTATCATGCGCCTGGTAAACATTTGCAGCAGGTCCGTGAGCTGCTTGAGCTGGCACCAGCTACCGGGACATCTTGCGCTTTCAAGTCTGCGGCGAGAGTTGCTTCCGAAGGGAAATCGGGCTAGGCGTCATCGCGTGCGTAGCCTTCTCTACGATGGCCAACGTGATCTACGATACCGCGTCCTTTCCCGCACTCGTCGGGACGCTCATTCACCTGTTCAAACAGAAACGAAACGGGCGTCCCCGAGAGTCACCAGACACCCCGACGAACGAATCGCTCTGGGATCGCGCCAAAGACATCGGAATTCATCTCCACCAAGTCGCATAAGGTGGAAGTTTACTAGCAGTTTGGATAGAATGACGAGATACGATGTGGACATGCTGGTATAAAATACGCTAGTCTACTGAAAGATAACCTGTGATCGTAGTCAGTTTGAATTACAAGACGATGCGTGCGGTGTTAGAGAGGCGGCAGCGGGCGACGACATTGAGGATAGATGTTCTACGCGTGTTTCAGCCATTTCCGATCGTGGATGAAAGCGAAACGGACATTTATAGCAAGCCATTTCTCGAGACAGTCCGTATGCTGAGGGAAGAGGTAAGTAAAAGGTAAGCGGACAGACTTGTCAGGCACGAATAGGTGATGACACAGCGCTAGACTGTAGTTCTTCCTTCCTCCGACTTTCTGCAACAGGCCGACCGCGACGTGTGGCAGCGGTCTCGGTTCCTCTGGGTGAATCGCTTCCATGCAAATAGAGCAATCCCCGAGAGAGTAGTCCGGCGCTTCAGGGTCCGAGACGGAGAGCGGGAGGGGCGGGTGGTAGTTGTATGTTTCTGTAGTAGCGAACTGGTCGGCGAGGAGCGCGCATCGATATTTACACAGAATCGAAAATGACAGTGACATAACGCATTCCGGGAGGAAGAACGTGGGTCCGAGCCGTTATTGAAGGAGGACGACAGCTGCTTAGAAGAGTACGAAAGCACATAGATAGTACGTCCACTCTGCTTGCATGGTCAATGAGCTGGCAAACGCACGACAACACTGACGCACTCCGAGGTATGACGTCCAACACGTTCTTTGGGCAAGTCAAAAAGTCTGGTTTTGCGATCAGTTCAGTTTCACCCGGGAGAGAAGTTTTCTCACAGAGAGCAATCAAGTCTACAAATAGATGTTCCGGTGAGATATTCCGCGGTCATCGCGCTCGGTCGTCCGCGCTTGACAGAGCGAACGATTTGTGGAGGCCAGAACATACAGTACATGCTGGCGATGAAAAGAAGTGCGAGGGGGTGTGTGACGATTACCCGTATGATGAATGTGAGAAATACAAACATTCCAAGCCCTAGCAAAGGATTCGCCATCAGAACAGGTTGGGAATGATGAGTAGATACGTACAGATACGAGCTTGTGCGTCCCACTGAAGATGACAAGTTAAAAGGAGGGTCCTCTGGGACGAGGAGGTGCTACGACGGGCAACGACGACGGGTTAGTAGTAGGCACGGTGGCATTCTGCGCAGGAGGCGGGGTGGGCCGAATTAAGGTTTGCTCGATATTCGCAATGCGCGCATCTAAGAGGCCGTCGGTGTGATGTCAGTGCAAGCCATGCTGAACATACTGGTCTTGCTAGCGGTGCGTTGAGACATGGCGGGTGCCTCGTGGAGTTGTTGGATTGTCTGTCCAAGCCCAACGTTTCGGTTCCTAGTGTACACGAACGTCAGCAAAGCGGTGATGATCAAAGTTGATCATTTTACTCAGGGAATCCATTCTCTGGTCGGCAGTGGCAAGTTGATCACGCAGGTCTTGCACGACTTTCTCCAAATTCCCTGATTCATCGTGAGGGAAGCGTCGGCGAGGTCTATGACGAACGTACTTGACTTGGTTTCCTCAGCCGAAAGGTTTGTGCACAGTGGCTCGATCGTCTCGCCTTGCTCGTTAGTTGCCTGTTGCGACTTCGCGAGCTGCAGAACGGTATCCGCGAACTGAACGGCGTTGCCTAGTGACAGTATAACCATCAATAGCGACGGATGACAGTGGCATTGGACGTACTGATGTTAGGTGGATTTGATTCATTTCCATCGACGAGGTGAGACGCGGGTAGCGTATAGCAAAGACTCCGAAGCGTGATTGTCGTGCCTCTGCAGACCACGAGATCGAAATTCTTCGATACGGCTAGGGACCAGATGGAATTGGCGTACTGTACCGATTTGGTGGTATCTCGCGGTGTCCTAAAACGAAACTTTTGAGTCGGCCGAGGCTGCGATGAAAGTACCGTTGTGCGCCAGAGCAATGCATCTGGCATCTATGGATCGCCCATTTTGAGAGTATCGTGCGAGTGGACATGTCGACAGCGTAGATATATCCATCGTAACCCAGGGCGAAAACTTCCTTGGTGTCGGCGAGGGAATTATTTTCGTCCGAATTGGTTCTAATTGCGGCGTCGAAGAGAAGGTGGCCGTTCACCGCATCCGTGTCGTTGACTCGAATGGACTCCGAGCTTCGAGAGGACTCATAATTCTCACGTGTGACATCAGTTCGGAATTTTCCGGCTGAGTGGCAATCCCTATTTGAACGGCCGCTTTCGCCTTAATTGCTTTCTTTCTTCTTCCCTCATGTACACGTAGTCAACTAGGTAGTGAACTGGAGAAATAAACCTTGAAGTCATCCAGGTCCTACTACCGCTGGTTGCGCAGCAATGGCACGAACAATGACTACTTTTAGACCATGGTATGAGATCTCAACCGTAGTTTGTAATATTCTGAATCAAACATTTGCCCGCAAAGGATCTAGCTTATGCACGGTGCCGCGCTGCCCTCGATCATTAACTCATGGCGCTGCGGCAGATCGCGGTGACCTCGTCAACCGACTTCAGCGTGATGTCAATTGCCATTACAGGTCAGTACCTATGCACGGGTATTTGTATTTATTTTATCAGAACGGGGGCTTAAAAAGCGCCACGGTAACTACCCAACCAAAGTCCCTCGCTGACTGATAATTTTACTATGTCGCTCGAGCACTTGCCATCCACCGATTCAAGGAATGCGGTTGCGGCGCTGGCAAGAGATTCTACCATCCTATTCAAGTGCCTGCAGGTCAGAGTCGAACGCTTTGGGGGGTGGACCGAGGCAGATGCGGATCACAACCGCAAAGGAGGCCTCTTAATTACTTCCCCTCACCTGCTTCCAGCTCCTCTCGGGGTGCTTCGTGCAGCCCTGGAGGGGAAACGCTCATACAACGTACGTGCTCAATACTACATTTGTCCCTCTCTAACTCCAGACCAGGAAGATGAATTCGCCGACGACGAGGATCGTGAATTCGCAGAGCGGCGGTACAACACGCTCTTTTCTCGTTATTTCTTAGCTATCAGCGGCGATGGGCCAGTCGAAGCCCGGGAATTTGTATCATTCTATGTTCTAAACCGGGAGTTCAATCAAGACGTCAAGCGATTGGATGGAAACAGTACGACCTCGTCCCAGAAAGCTGCCGCCTTTGCGACACGCTTCCTTCACCCACCGTTCTTCGGTCTCCTTTCAACAGACTTCGACTTTTATATGTAAGCACCGTTTTATTCATCTACTATGTGGACTACTAACAAGCCTGTAGGGAAAAGTCGTGGAGTTTCCCTATTTTCCTGGAGTCCGTCACCTTCCCGAACACGTTTTGCAAGTACACCCCCATAAGTGACATGATGGTGATATCTTCCTCATCTCGGATGCCGTTTGTCATTTGCGAGGTCGTCTCTGATGAACAGGAAAGTGACCGCTACCGAATGCTGCTTCAGGCCACAGCCCTTGCACGTGCAGGACGGTATCTCATGCGGGCCACGTCAAAGAAGCCGTTTTTCGTCGTGGCGATCTACTTGGACGCCCACATGGTCGCAAGTCAGTATATTGCCATGCAAATTGGAGATGACGACTCGGTAAGTGACCATATTTCTTCTGAGATACACATCATTCAAATGAGCACGTAGGTATCCGTCTCTCGGGAAAATTTCGACCTAAGGGCACCAACCGACCAAATACGTTTTTTACTAGGCATGTACAATTTAGCGGGTCAAATTTCTGAACTTTGCATGGAGCTGGACAAGGAGAAGGAAGCTCGATTAGGTATGCTCTGCCAGGGCGCAACGAGGGTTGTTTCACTGTCTGCTATCGTAAAGTCAAAGAGGACAATCGGAGGTACCTTACGCACGGTGAGGGAGGAGGCCACGGGATCCGGTGGGATGCAGGATGCAGGCGAACTGGGCGTATTCGAAGCTCGGGACATTCAGAGCGTTTTATACCGCATGGGGTACAAGGTTGAGTTCATTCCATACGGGGTGAGTCACGCTATCTGGGCTGTCATCCATACTGACATTTTCCTCTAGCATCCTCATCTTGCTGCCATCGTAAGCAAGACCGGAGACAAACACGGGTTCCTCAAGTTCATCAAACAAGACGGGGAAATCTCAGTACTCCGATACCTCATGGATATCCGGTCGCCATCAAACCACACAGTCTCTGGTGTTCAGTTTTGGCCCGTGGAGGGGGGCAATATTATCTCGATGCCCCTCGTGGGTGGATGGTTGACCTCGTTGAAGAATCGTGACGAACAACTGTGGTCTGTGGCGTTGCAACTCATCGAGGCGATCGCATTCATGCACGAACACAATGTGGCCCATATGGATATTAAACCAGAAAACGTCATCATCCCGCCGGAAGGTGGACGTTTGTCCATCATTGATTTCAGCGTCTCCATTCATGTCCATGGCGCGGATACGACATATGAGGGCATTATTGGTACAGATGGGTATATCGCTCCGGAGGTCTACGAGGGACCCTATAGGCCGATGCTTGCCGATTTGTGGAGCTGCGGCAGGACGCTGGAAGAGCTATGTGATGGCTGCCGTCCCTCTGCGGATTGCACGATGATCCTCCAGATGTCAAGAGCACTCATGAGCAAGGATCCGGAGGTACGACCGAAGATGTCCGCCATGCTAGGGTGGATGTGCACGAGCCGTGGGGACGATGGTGTGGTACACTCTACACCGTACGTCAAGAGCTCGTGCCATTCTTTCATTTTACTCACCTTCATCAATGCAGCGCTTTCTTGGCAGCACATTCCCCCCCCTTCCAGTTATTGTCGACGTGGGCATAAGATGCCTATCTTCTCATTTCCAACTTGAACGACCGCGTAGCAGACTTTTTTTTTTACGACTATACTTCCTACCTGAAGCCGTGTCATTACCCACAACAATGGACTATCGACGTTGATCCATATAGCCAGTTCGAAGTTTTGCTTTCATCCATCGAGTCAAATCCATAAGATATCATCAGCTTATCTCCTATGTACGTGAAATGGCTATTTGCTCGATCGAAATTGGAATCGGATCTGACACGACTGAATCCAAAAAAAGAACACGATATGCACGCTTGCAACTTGATTAAGTACGAGCGCGGCCCACCAGGATCATTTCCGCGAGTCCGTATCATACCAGCATCAGACATTGGTCAACTCCTAGTGTCAATGCTTACGGGCTGACTCGGAGGGCAGCTTGAATCGGAAATTATTATCTGTTTGGATCTATCTTTCACCACAACTCGTGACTTGTGCCGACTGCGTCGGTTCGGCCATGCATCTAGCATGACTTTGAATTCAATTCTTTGGTCGCTGATCCGATGGTATCGCGCACACTTGCGCACACTTCGCCTGGTCTAATTAACACTAACCTTGTCCAACCACCAATTACATGCAGCAACGCGCCGCAAGGGATACACGAGAAGATCGGAGGAACACAGTATCTCGCATCGTGGGTTGAAGTGGTCTCTCCTGTTTAAGCAACACATTATACAGCTGTACAGGATGTGTTCGTTCCGTTTGCAAACAAAGGTCGTACAGTTGAAAATCTTCATAGCCGTCCGAGTAGTTCGGATGATCTGTAGAAAATATCACTCACGCCTTTCAAGTTACGGCACTTGTCCTATGTGGCAATCATATATAATAGCTACGAACACGTCCGCTAAGCAGTCGAACACGCCCCTCTCCATCTGGATTCATACGGCTGATCACTAGCCTTCTCATCTTGTTCACTGACCTATGTAAGGCAAACATAAACCCTTCTCCGGTCCATCCTTGTATCAAGAACCCGCGTCCGACGAGTATCAATTTAACTGGCCTATCCGAAAGGTCGCCGTTATTGGGGCTGGACCAAGGTGTTTTGCGCATTCTCCATTCATGTTATCATCGCTCACTCGCCTTCCGTGAAGCGGCTTAGTTGCATATCACCAATTGACAGAGGCGGGTCTGGATGTTCGGATTTTCGAGCGTGACAGTGTCCCTGGGGGCAATTGGCACTATACCGAAGAGGTTCCTCTGGATGCCCCCGTACCAAATGCGCCGAGTCAAATAGGCGACTTTGTACCTTCCCTGCCTCCAGAACATGCCGCTCTCCCTTACACGGAGGAACTCGAGAATGATGGTCGCATTTGGAGGGAACACAGAGCACCCAGAGCTATCTGGGATTCTTTGACTTGTACTGCGCCTTCGGTTTGTTGACGTTTTCAGCCCTGGCTTGCAATCTCGCTTGCTCACATTCTTTCTTGCATAGCCTGTGCAAGAGGTGTGTAGAACATATCTTCCACTTCTCTTAGATCTGATCGGCGCTTTGATGCGCACTAGTTTCCGCAGTGGCCTTGGCCTGCTGGCACTCCTTGGAGTACGTTTGCATTCTTTCCTCAAAGCAGCTACTCACTTCGCATACCAGAACTCACACACCGTCATGTCCGCAACTACGTTCGATCGTACGCTTCCTACCTCAATATCAATAGCAACGACGAAAATTCTGCGGCGTCTTACAATACTCGCGTAGAGCGTGTCGAGAAGCGAGTGGATGAAGCCGGTGAAGAGCAAGGATGGAGGCTCTGGCTCAGGTCTCTCGAGCGAATCCCGAGTGGCAAGTGCAGAGCGACTTGGCGGACAGAGGCGAGTTGCACGTCTCATCTTAGCGTAGCATCTTATTGATGCATGGCTATTCAGGATTTCGATGCTGTTGCTGTCGCCACGGGCTCTTATCAAGCACCGTCTATGCCGACCATTCCTGGTCTAGAGAAGTGGGTCCCGAGGTTCCCGGATCGAGTTCATCACTCGAGGCAGTATCGGCACGAAGAGGCATATGAAAATAAGACCGTACTGCTCGTTGGTGTATCTGTATGTCGTGTTGCATTACCCTCTACACCTCACTAATAAAAAGGTCTAGACAAGTGGGACGGAAATATCAAGAGACCTAAATCGTCACGCTAGACAAATCTGTCGATCAATCCGGGTAGGTCGTACCATATCCTTGCCTGTCTAGTGGGTTCTAACTCGACGGTATTCAAGCCTGATAATATGTGTCAGTGATGCGATCCGACTCTTGCCATTTCGTGATCAGCGGTGCATTTACTTTTATTGTTGCTCATTCAGAGACACAGTCCCTTTAGCTCCTCATCCATTCACCGACCCGATATACGCGTCGCTTATGGTAGCCAAGGTCTGGACGAACATCACGAGACTTCCTTTTCTTCGGCCCGGAGTGAACTTCGGGGCAGGTCGTCTCTATTTTGCTTTCGATGTCGATCGGATCGAATGACCCATCGCACCACAGATCATCTGGCATACCTGATTGGCTGGCTGAACCAGGCAGCAGCTCGGTACGGTGGCAAGCAGGTTCGTCGTGCCCGTGTTATCTTACGTCCTGGGTACTGATGATGCGCGACCCAGATCGACAGGTTACCAAAGTAGCAGGCTGTTTGCTTCGTGGGGATGTGGGACGCGCTTATGCATCAGACAATTCTAGAGAAGCCTCCTAGTACTAAGCAATGGCTCATCTCGGGAGCCCGCTCCAGTTGAGTGAACCCCACCACGATAGCGGAGTGTTGGTGTCTCGGAATAGCACTCGGGTCTGGGGATGGGGCAGGTCCGAGGATATACGATGACGATGCCTCGCTTTATGACAGCTACTGGTAAAGCCTTGAGGGCGTGTTCAGTAGGGTCACTTCGAGACCTTGAACTGATCACTGGTCTAGTCTCTCTGTGGCTTCCCCATAAATCTTATACAAACACGACTTTCGAATGCCGAGACAGGCGAGTGCAGATTCAAATCATCCGGAAGGTTGCCTAGAGAGATCGTGATGTCTCTTATATGCAAGTGGGCCCTCCTCAGGCTGACGATAGTACCATAGCCCGTGACTGAGCCTCGTAGAAGTGGGTCTAGGCGTCTGTATCTTCGGGTGGAATCGCATCCCTTGAAGGAAACTATACTGATTGCAAATCGGCAACTTTGTGCCCTCGCCCCTCAAGAGGTCGTCGACCCGAGGAATTAAGATGAGGGGAAGGTACAAGAGGATCACAAGCCCAAACGCCACGAAAGAGACAACGGGGATAAGGGCGTACTATTGTCAGTCCTTTGACACGCACATTGACTATAGTAACATTTAATTCTCTACACCACTACGCTGTATCACCAGTCCCTATCATAGAATATGATGTCGTGCTCCCCTAGACCCATACCACCCCCGGGCCCGGGTGCAATGCCAAGAGATGCCAGCATTCCGTCGTCTTGCTTGGGTTCACTCGACTGGATCGGAAATCCCCATTGAGAGATTGCCCAGTAAAATGAGGCTTCATCGAAGCTATCCAGCGGGTGAGTTCGTTCCGCGTCCCAGCAGAGCAAACGACATACTACTTCGGTAACCCATCGATCTGGGTCGAGCATCGTCAGTATCGAGATATAAACAAAGGTTGGTGCAACGAACCTGCTTGCCACCCTACTGAGCCGCTGCCTGGTTCAGCCAGCCGATCAGATAAGCCAAACGAGCTACGGTGCGATAGGTTGATTGGTCCAAACGAAATCAGGGAAGAGGAAACTTGCCTGAAGTCCGTTGCGGGCCATGGAAAAGAAAGTTCTTGCCTAACCCACCCCGTTCCTCAATGGTTTTCTCGTACCAAGCTCGCATGCCCAGAGTGTTTGGAAGCTTCGCCGTGTTTGTCCACGCGTTGGCTAATGCAAGCGTCGAGTACGGTAGCATAGCAAACGTGAGTGAACCCAAAGGGACTGTATTAATAAGTGAGTGAGATGAGGAGGGACGTAAGAATGAGTTACGAACGGCCCATAAATACAAGAGTGGGATACGGCAAGAAGAAAGATACCAAGCAGCGCAAGGAGCAAGGCACCATTCTCAGCGTAGAAAGACAGAGTCATCCACGTCGAAGTCTAGCCGAGCATCATCTTCGTTGACGGCCTCGTGACCGGGACTGTCCCACTGGCACGACTTCCTGTAGGCCTCGTACGATTTCCAAGGCGACGTCGGAGTCATGCTGTCGTGTCGTTAAGCTTCAAAGCTTCAACGACTAGGTATGTTGGGGGTAATTTAGAAGTAAACGAAAACGCTGGAATTCCGAACAAATACTGAAAGTTGGGTTCTTCAGATCTGTGGACAACGTAATGTGTTGGCAAGTGGAATTACTCGATTACTGCATTTGGTAAGGTTTTTCCTCGTCTTGCCTCTCCCGTTTGACACGCCGCCGAGGTCGGCGGGGGTTTCTCTGATGCCGAGCTGCCAGTGCTTTGCAAACGACTGGTGTGGGGACCCTGAGACTTCGAGTCGGATCCGTCAATTTTCTCTCACATCCTTTCTCTCTTCCTTTCCTCACCACCTTGTCCGCCCTCCCTTGTAGCATCCCAAAATAACATAACTCTTCGGCAAATGTGTACACGTTCGTCACGTGCCATTGACAGAAACCAACAAGGCAAGAGACAACGTTGTCTCCGCAGCTCTGAGTCGCTGTCGGTACAACATACATGGGGAACCTCTTGTCCGGTTGGTTCCCTTCAATTGTTGGCTCAGCAGATGGCACGCCAAGTGAGTAACGCCCTCTCAGCTGACAGTTTCAAGTCACTAATCGGTTAGCCTGGCACTGACGCTCTAACTTAGAGGTCGTCCAATTCTACGTCCTGTGTGGTGACCTCCCAACACGTGTATCGGTCAACACCGATGCCAATCTTGCCGAGTTGTTCGACCACCTTAAACAAGATTCTGCCGTATCCAATATCATCGGGGCGTCTTCATGGGACGTTTGCAAATTCTACAGGTTCCAACCCCCCGAGCTTTTCGTCCAAGAGCGCGACGCATCTCTAATTCTAGCTAAGCAACAATGCGAGCAAGCGAGAAATAACCTCCTCGTGGAACCCTTAGCAACGACGGTCAGCCTGTTAGCAGAACAGTTCCTGCCAGACTATGTTTATTTACTTATCGAACTTCCTTACGGTAAGTGATTCGCTTTATCGGATTCTGCGAGCTTGTGCCAACGACTGGGTTGCTTTTAGGGTCAATGGTATCTCGAAATGCAATTGCGTGGATGGGAAAGAATCACGCTCATTTATTCGAGTGTCTTCGAGTAAAAGTTGGGCATCTTGGGTCCTGGACGATGGCAGATGTCAGAGAAAATCGCAAGGGTGGTACACTCACACATGACCTCGTCGCTCTTCCACCTGTGTTCAAGGAGGTTCAGGATGCCCTGAGGAGGAAACGTGGCTATAACGTGCGCGCTAGATACCGCGACATTCCTGATACTCACTCCGGATCATGCAGGAAAGCGATGTCGAAGACAATGAATATTTTGAAGCGGCACGGGAGTGGTGCACTACACAACTCAAGCATATCTTTGAGGCTGTCGAAGCTCATGCACCTACGTTAGTCTATTCTCGGGAATTCGCGGCATTCTATAGCCTCTTAGGAATCGATGACGACGTGCTGAGGATTGTTGGCGGCGACGTTTCTTCTTCTCAGAAGACCAGCAACTTCGCAGTTCACTTTCTTCAACCCGCATTTTTCTCCCTTATTTCCAGCCATTTTGAATACCACCAGTAAGCATTGTTTTACACCGCTTTCTCATGCAGACTAGTAACGAGCCTATAGGGAGAAATCTTGGGGTTTCCCAATCTTTCTGGAGGCATCGAATCCCCCGAATACCTTTTGCAAGTATACGCCGAAAAGCGATTGCATGGTGGTCTCATCCTCATTTCAAATTCCGTTCGTCATTTGCGAAGTCATTTCGGATGAGCAGGAAAGTGATCGCTACCGGATGCTTGTTCAAGCCATAGCCCTTGCGCGTGCCGGACAATATCTTATGCAGCCCGGATCGAAGAAGTTTTTTGTCGCGGCGATTTACGTGAACACTAAAATGGTTGTAACTCGGTATATTGCAATGCAAACAGGAGAAGACAATGGTGATAATTCGGTCAGTGGTTGCTACTGTACCGGGGCATGTCACTCAATGGGTTGCGAAGGTCACCATCTATCAGAAAGACTTTGACCTCAGAGGGCGGGATGGACAGATATGTTTTCTCCGAGAGATGTATAACTTAGCTGCACAGGTCTCTGAGCTGTCGAGCGAATTAGCCTCTTCCATGAGGGGGCGCCTACGTGATATTTGTGCAGGCGCAAGTAAAATTGCGTCGTTCTCTGACATTGTGAAAACGGGCAGGATGGCTGGCGATGCCTTGCTCGCCGCGGGGGAGGAGGTTGTGGGGTCCAGTGGGATGCAGGATGCAGGCGAACTGGGCGTATTCGAAGCTCGGGACATTCAGAGCGTTTTACACCGCATGGAGTACAAGGTTGAGTTCATTCCATACGGGGTGAGTCACGCTATCTGGGCTGTCATCCATACTGACATTTTCCTCTAGCATCCTCATCTTGCTGCCATCGTAAGCAAGACCGGAGACAAACACGGGTTC
>JBBPTU010000595.1:0-20878 GCA_038094295.1 Tylopilus aff. beelii | reverse complement strand
AATGTCTTGGGCTGTAATTGGCCTAGAATATTTCGGATTCTTGTCAGGCTGTTATATGTGTTTATATATGGTACTAGTAACATGGGGAGCATCTCATCTAGTGTGTATATAGCTTAGATTAATTATGCTGGACGCTTTTAATCCCTCCCCCTATTTAAGCATAATAAAAGATGGTGTATATCTATGTCTATCTGTCACCCATTCAAAATCTATCACTTATACAATAATATTGACCTCATTCATAGTCTTCTGAGCGGGTTTTCATGCTGCAACATCATTGATTGATTATGCTGTGAGATTGTAGATTAGTTTACAGAGTTAGGGGAGAAATCACTATCTCATAACTGGAAACGAAGACTGGCTGGCTCAACATTGAATTTGGAGAATGCCAAAGGCATATACATCAAGGTACAAAAGGTTCCATGACAATATCTCAAGAACTGAGCTCAGGCCATTCAAGTTTCTGAGAAATTATCAAAACTCAAATAAAAAATGCACAGTGCTCCACACAGTATCTACTCTGCCATTGATTCTGTGTTGCTCTTATCAATTTGTTTCATGTACCATCATATTCTACACAAATATGGCTCTCTACTGAGCCCCAGATCTTGATGTAAGGTGGGCTGGTCATGGAGATATGGGCGATGCAATGAATTATCTAATGCTGTGCATTTCCATATTGAGACACTGTATGGACCGACCTCTAAGATCATTCAGGAACACTGGACCCGGACGCGCGAGATCATGACCTAATCCCATGCAGTGTTACTGGCCATATCATGATTGTCCACGGGCCGTATCATGATCTGAGTCAGCGACTCGGTAGGTCAGCTGAGCACAACAGATTTCTCCTCCGTTTTCGTAAGGAGCCAAAATGCCGTAAGTTCATCTGGCTTCGAGTTCATGGAGGCATCAAAAGTTGGTGTACGGACACCAGTATAACTTGTAACTATCATCTGGGTGCAGTTGAACCAACATTCCCACTGGCAGCTACCTCATGTTGACCAACTCAAACTGGGTCCCAAATGAGGACTCTAAAACACTCTTCTCTGAGAGGTGTTGGCTTCAAGGTGTCATCGTCAGCTCGATTGCCTATGGGATAACCATCCCGCTCTACCCGCTTTCTTTCCATCTCCTCGTTGGAGAAAAGAATAGAAAAGAACTCAAGAAATGCTTTCCCTTACTGGTTTACATCATTGTTGCATTCCTCCTTGGTACACTCTTCATGTGTGCACTCGCAATATCCACTCAGAAGGCGTTTATCGACGATCGCAATTATCCGGGTGGACCCAATGGATTCGAGCGTGATAACTTCTGGATTCCTGTGAGCAATTTGGGAAACATAGCATTCGTTCTATCCAATTGGTTGTCAGATGGTTTATTGGTCAGTGATAATCGCGCTACACAGTTCTATACCTCACTGTGGTGTTAGGTGTGGCGCTTCAGAGTTATCTACCAGAAGTGTCGTGTTCCTCTCTGGATCTTAATGCTTCTCCCTTGCCTGATGTTTGTTGGATCTGTGTGTTAGTACACTTCTTCAGCGGAACCAGATAAGACCTAACGGATCGTACGAAATACAGCGTTGGGGATAGGGCTCCTCATTCAGCTTTCGACCACAAATCCCTATGTCACGAATGGCGTTAACTTTACCTTGCCCTGTCTTGGCCTAACACTAGTCTTGAACATTGTACTCACAATTGCCATCGTCCTTCGCTTGTTGATTCTCAGATATTGCACCGTCTCTGCACTGGGACCTAGATATGGGAGGCAATATATCTCAATTATTGCAATGACCATCGAGTCCGCTGCACTATATTCCATTGTTTCATTCGCACTCCTCATCCTGTTTGAAGTCAGGAGTGCGGTCTCGCAGGTTTTCCTACAGTCTTTGAATCAGGTTCAGGTAAGAGTCTTTGAAAAGGCTTACTGATTCCTTCTGACCATACTCACAGACAATCGCTACACTACTGATCGTGTTCCGTGTTGCACAGGACAAAGATCATACAGAAGAGACTGCTATATATGTGATGACAGCTAAAAGGTCGATCCCCAGTGCTGTCTTGCCAGTAGAGTCAAGCAAGATACAGGTTGCTGGACCCAGTGCTTCCGTCATGTTGGCGAATTACGAGGAAACTGCGAAGAAAGCTAGCGAAGGGTTGTAAGGGGTATAGCACACCTTGAAATATTTGGTTGTGGTTAGCGTCTGAAGTTAAGTCACTTTTGTATGTTGTAAAGTACAGTGCGCATGCGACAAAGTATGATATGTCAAGTCCTGAAAGGCAGTGAGTGGCAACACCCGTGAGCTACGAGTAGATGTCTGGCTGTAAGCCTATACAGTCACGTGTACGATACTATTTCTCCGCCGCTCCTTGTAGCGATACGCCAGTCATCCCTTGTACCCGTACCTCGTAGTCTATAGAGCTCGGTCCAGTTCTGTCCGTCCGCCCGCCTCAATGTTTCCGCCGTCGGCCATGGCTGGTTTCCACTGGCAGGTCCGAACAGCTATCAGAAATGAGAAAGAAATCGTCCTCAATCATGCAGACAATCGCCTGATGATACTAGATGGTACCAAGAAGTTGTCTAGTTTCAACTTGAAGGCTACCCCAGATCATGTTTGTAACTCGTTATAGTGAGCAATATTATTAGCGTCGTGTTCAAGGTCCGATTCAAGTCTCATGATAAGTAGTGTCTCATTGGATGGTACCTCCCACTCCTATGAAACCCGCTACCGTCACATTGCCAATGCACCTCACATACCGATCAAGGTCACCGGTAAATATAGACAACAATGTGGTCACCAGTTGTTTACGGCTAAAAATAGTCAGTCGATAATCAGAATGTGACGAATGGTCAGCTCCGCTGGGCCGGCGCTTGCAGTGAAATCAGAAATACAGCCCTGAGAACTTCTCTCACGTTATTGTGATGATAAGGCTCGGAATATCTTTTCCCACCTTATCCTTCTCATCTTATTTCGTATTTTGAGACGAAACGCTGGTGAGTCCATGGTGCTTCAACAACCTTGAATTTCATGAACGATTGAACCTGTTTACTGTCATATTGTAGGGACAAAATGCATTTTTGGAAACCACTGCTCCCAATTTTTTGGCTTTCTGTGCTAGTCTTGGCTGCGCCAACCTATCAGGATCCCAACGAAGACATTGCCGGTGGGTCACTAATCTGTAGAGAAACCTCAACGAGTGTCCACTAACTTACCTTCCACTTCATGTTCGTGAGTAGAGATTCAACCAGAAGAAGCATGATTGCGTCCTACTTCAATTATCTCTGGGCATTTCCTCCTGGCTTCCGCAGTCTTCATATTCGCAGAACTCTCTTCAGTGTAATACTTCTACTCCAAGACGTCAATCAGAGCTTCGCACAACCCTCGTGCAAATCATTTAATGACGAACTGTGCATCTAATTAGATGTGGCATGCTGTCGTCTTTTCCGCCACCTAATCGATACAGAAAACACTTGGCGGCTGGAACATACGTATACTAGTCAGAAGTAGCCACACCACCTTTTCACCGCCTATATATGATGCTGTCGTATGAAGAAATGAATCAGTTTCAACAACTCGGGTTCTGTGCACAGCCCCGTCTGAGTCGTCTCATCTATAATTACCTTCAAATGAATGCCAATAATGCGAGTACCGATGTGTAGCGGAAGGTACGAGTAGTGAACACATAGGCTACCACCGTCGTCGTGGCAGGTGGGAGCAGAGACTGTTCGTGTGTGCGTTGACTGCTGCGAGTGAGCTGAGCTGGTGTATGAACATTGATTGTCCGTGGTTGTACGAGCGAAAGAAGGCAGAGCAGAAGGTCAACTTCTTGGACGGGTTGCGCACGCTGGTGGAGGACTCAGACGTCTCCAAAGACGGGCACACACAAATGGACGACGTCGTGCTATAGGCTGAGACAATGTTGCTGAAAGGTGTCAACTAGTACTGCCAAACAAGGGTCGAAGCTGAGAAGTTCCATCTTTGAACGAACGTTGGCAGGAGCAAAAAGCCGGGAGGTGAGATTAGGATAGAGGCTGGAAAGCCACCAGCTCGGGAAGCAACGAAACTTACCACAGGTTGAGATCGACTAGAATAGCACTGTTTTCGTTTAGCAAGCAGTCTCTTGGATGATCTGACGTACAAGCGGTACAGGACAGCGGACTCTGGCCTTCTAGCGTGAGGGTGAATGAAACTCCGATTCAACTTATCCCGCCGTCTGCATGTCTTCACTGCGACTTCCACAGCAAGCGCTGAGCTCTAGACTCGGAAAAGTCAAAGATTGCCGGATTTCAAAGCCGGTCTATGGTGGCCGCACAACAATCACCCCCTCGCATGCCAGTGATCCGCCAGGTCTCTATTTCGCAGAGTGTTTGCTGTAAATGTGTGCCAATACGACTCTCCACCACCAACGAATATCCTCGAACAGAACTGCATCGTGCAGAACTAACTGCCTCCGGATGTAATTCGCCCGTCTGGTGATAGTTTTTCTCTACCGCATTATGAACATCCGCGGTTCCAATTGCAAGGAGACATATAAATGCGTGTAAGCCTCGGCCAGCCCCCTTGTCTCCGTTCGTCCATTCCATCACTTGGTCGTCTTCTGATAACTCTCGTCGATGACAGATCTAACATCTCCACAAAAAATTGAGTCCACAGGGATCGTAAGCACTGACGGGGCTGGTGACAACCCATATGGCACCTTCGCCTTCCTTGCCAAAGCCGCTGCCACGGAACATGCGCTCACGCCACTCCAAGCAATGCGCACATACTGGCGCGCCTTTTTTTGGTGCATGTTCATATGTACCAGTGCGCTCTTGTTTGGGTATGATAGTCTAGTACGTCCAACGTGAACGCAGCATACCCTCCGTGGACAATACTAATATGGCCATTGTCACATCGTCTGGTAGATGGGCGGTGGTCTCCTCGGTGTTGCACAATTCCGTACTGACTTCGGGTTCGTGGCGGGTGGGCAACCGATCCTTCCTGCGAGCTGGCAGGGGGCGTTCAATAGTGCTGGTTACATCGGGGGCACGTTTGGCGGGCCGTTGTTAGGCTGGATCTCTGATCGGTTGGGGTGTGTGGCCTGGGTTTTCGTGTTGTTGGTTCAGTTGGGCGCTCACGTGAACGACAGACGACGTGGCGCACTCGCATTCGCATGCATCGTTTCTATCGTTGGCGTGTTGATCCAGTTTTTCACCCCGAGACATGTTAATGGGATGCTCTTCGTTGGAAAACTGGTCAATGGTGTTTCCTTTGGTGTGCTCAATGGTTATGGTCAGGCGTCTCCGGATTTCTGAGACACGCCACATTAGGAATGTTTCTTGCATGTGCTGGGAGCTACAGCGCAGAATTGTCCCCACTCGCCCTACGGGGTGTCACGACGGCTGCCGTGAACCTGTGGATGGTTCGTGAGTCTCATTCATGGTTCTGTATTATCTTTGTCCGCTGACGCCTTCATAGTCGGTCAACTGTAAGCATCCTTACGTGTCTAACTGTTCTTGTTTGGAGACATAATCGTCCGCAGTGCAGCAAACTGTGCCATCCGTGGTGCTGTAAACAGGACGGATGTCTACGCATATAGACTCCCATTGTGAGTATCATGATCTAGTGTGTATATGAACTTTCCAGACTTGTTTTCTTAGTGCCCTCCAATGGATCTTCCCTGTTATGCTCTTGATTGGTCTTCCATTTGCCCCAGAGTCTCCATGGTGGCTCGTGCGCAATGGACGTTACGAAGAGGCCGAGAAGGTCATCACGCACCTTAGAGGACCGATGGCCGATTCTAAATTGCGCCTCCAGCAAATCAAGGAGACCATTGATCTCGAGGACTCGTATGCTGCGACTTCGACGTATGTTGATTGCTTCAGGGGTGAATTGTTCTTACATCAAACACGTTAAACACTGGTTGAACGATGTGTTAGGCGAGAACCTCAGACGTACCGCTGTAGCCATGATGGTGTTCGTTCTCCAGCAAGCCACAGGTGAGGCACAACAAGCACATACATTGTCCGCTTGAGTGGCGTTTGCTAGGTGTGGTCTTTATCTTGGGATTCAGCACATACCTTTTCGAGCTCGCCGGGATAACTACGAACAAGGCATTTGATCTTGGCGTTGGCGTCACGGCCATTGGAGTAGGTCTTGCTAATTGCTTAGAGTGTTTCCCGTCTCATGACCTCCGCCCGTAGGTTGTCGGGAATCTGCTAACATTTTATGCTGTTGATAAGCTTGGCCGTCGCCCCCTATTCAACTTGGGCATGGCCGGCTGTACTATCATCCTGTTCTTGATAGGCTTCATCTGGGTCCGAAACGCCAACAAAAATGCAAAGTGGGCTGTTGCTGCACTGGTGAGTGGCTATCCCGTCGAGCGTGGATTAAGGGGAACTGACTCGGACATCTCCGTGGCTTAGACAATCGTCCATAACTTTGTCTACCAAGTCAGTGTGTACGTCGTTTCAACATTTATAGAAGTTCTGCGCTGATTGCGCTAGGTCCCAACAGCGGTCCGCTAGGGTTCGTCATCTCCGCAGAAGTCTCATCTGCCAAGCTGCGTTCGAGAACTGTCGGCATCGGGATCTGGATTAACTCGATCTGTGGCATCGTCGCTTGTATTGTCGTTCCATACCTGTGAGTGGATCCTCCCGATGTCTGCTCGCCCAATGTGTTGACGCTTCGGTGGTGCGTGCGCGATGCAGTGTGAATCCCAACGAGGCGAACTTGGGTGGCTACGTCGGACTCGTCTTTGGGTGTATCGCCCTTCCCGGTACAATCTGGTCCTACTTTTTCATCCCAGAGACCAAGGGACGAACCGTGGACGAGTGCGTGTCTCTTTCTCACCACCGTCGTCGAACAACGTTGACATCCGTGCAAATAGGCTCGACCTGTTGTACGAAAGGAAGGTACCTGCAAGGCAGTTCGCAGGGTATCGGTTGTATGATGGAGAAGGAGAGAAGATGTGATGATGACATAGAGTTCCGACTGCGTGGCGACGGGCCAATGGGTGGATGTCATCGTGAGGATACATGCAGAAATTTATTCTCCTAACAACTTGAGCATGCTTGGCGCACGACACTAGTTACCTGCTGGACCAGCGGTAATGTCGATGATTGACAGCACGTCGAACCCTACCTCATTTCAACATAAACTAGCTTTAAGCATCGGTAAGACGATAAGTTGATTTGGGTGCGTAGCAGGACTGCATGAGGCCAAAAATGAAACTCCGGCTCAACGAATCCCGCGGCCACTGATTGTGAGGACGATTCACTGCATGTCCTCGCCATTGTAGAAAATGTGCGAGGCTAATGGAATGTAAGCAACTCCGAATGGTATGAGACTGGAGGAGAAGCCTGGGCGTAGCAGACGCGTGAGTAACTACGGTAGTATCCAAATAAGGAACGTTAGTAACCGGGCGTCGCCGTTGGCGACGGGAACTTGCTGGCCGTGTCTACATAGGGCTTCCGTTGGTCGTCCAGCGTGCCGGTGATCGTGCCGGTGATCGTGCGTCATTGACAAGAATCCGTTACCTGTTTCTGGAAATATCGGTGACCTAAGCAATCCAGATCACGAATCGCATACAAAAAGGGTACTTATAATTGTGTTTGCGTCTGTTTAGAATCTGGGCACGAAGTCAGAATGCATTTCACCATTGCTTCCAGCAAGGTAACACGTATCTACCCGAGCTGACCGCATGGTACCAGTTCTCGTTGTCATATCGCTCAAAAAGAACCGTCAGACACGGGTATCAGCGTCCCTTATCGGATGCGTAGGCTGAACAGACCATTTCGCTATTGACGCAGGAGCCTGCTTCCTACAGCGAGCGCTGAGATCTGGACTTGGAAACGTCAAAGATAGCTAGATTTCAAAGCCGATCTACGGTAGCCGCACAACGGCCACCATCTTACATGCAAGTGATTTAACAGGTCTCCATTTCGCAGAGTGTTTGTTGTAAACACATCCCAGTACAAGCAACGACTCCTCAAGGCCTCACCCCCGACGAATATCCTCGAATGGAACAGCGTTGTGCGGAACTAATTGCTTCGGATGTGATTTGTTCGTCTGGTGATAGTTCTTCCCTGCCGCCTTATGAACATCCGCGGTTCCTGTTACAGGGGGAGACATAAATGCGTGTAGGCCCTTGTAAGCCCCCCCTTCATTCTCCTCATCCATTTCTGTCACTTGGCCTTCTGACGGCCATCAGCGATGACAGATCTAACAACTCCACAAAAAATCGAGCCCACAGAGATTGTAAGCACTAACGAGGTTGCTGGTAACAACGCACATGGCACCTTCGCGTTCCTCGCCAAGGCTGCTGCCACTGAACACGCGCTCACGCCACTCCAAGCGATGCGCACACACTGGCGCGCCTTTTTTTGGTGCATGTTCGTATGTACCAGTGCGCTGTCATGTGGGTACGACGGTCTGGTACGTTCAGGGCGAACACAGCAACGATGTACGATCGCAGACAATGCTGACGTAGTCACTGTCATATTCTCTGGTAGATGGGCGGTGTTCTCCTTAGCGTCCCACAATTTCGCACTGACTTTGGGTTCGTGGCAAGTGGGCAGCCAATCCTCCCCGCGAGCTGGCAGGGCGCATTCAATAGCACCAGTTTCATCGGGGCCATGTTTGGTGGGCCGCTGTTGGGCTGGATCTCTGATCGGTTTGGGTGTGTAACCTGAATTTTCGTGTTGTCGGTTCAGTCGGGTGCTCATGCGAATGATAGACGGCGTGGTGCAGTCGCGCTCGCATGCATAATTTCTGTCGTTGGCGTGTTGATCCAATTCCTCACTCCGAGACACGCCAATTGGATGCTCCTCGTCGGAAAACTGGTCAACGGGGTCTCCTTTGGTGTGTTGAATGCTTATGGTCAGGCGTCCCAAAATTTCTGAGACATGTCACATTAGGAATGTTTCTCGCATGTGCTGGGAGCTACAGCGCAGAGCTATCTCCGCTTGCCCTACGGGGTGTCACGACGGCCGCTGTGAACCTGTGGATAGTTTGTGAGTCTCATTCATGACCCCGCGTTACCTTTGTCCGCTGACGCCTTCATAGTCGGTCAACTGTAAGCATCCTTACGTGTCCAACTGTTCTCATTTGGAGACATGATCGTCCGCAGTGCAGCAAACGGTGCCATCCGTGGTGCTGTAAACAGGACGGATGTCTACGCATATAGACTCCCATTGTGAGTGTCATGATCAAGTACATATCCGGACATTTCAGATTTGTTCTTTTAGTGCCCTCCAGTGGATTTTCCCTGTTATTCTCTTGATTGGCCTCCAATTTGCCCCAGAGTCTCCGTGGTGGCTTGTGCGCAATGGACGTTACGAAGAAGCCGAGAAGGTCATCACGCACCTTGGAGGACCGATGGTTGATTCTAAGCTGCACCTCCAGCAAATCAAGGAGACCATCGATCTCGAGGACTCATATGCTGCGACTTCAACGTATGTTGATTGCTTCAAGGGTTGGTTGTTCTTTTAAACACGTCAAATACTGGTTGAACGATGTGTTAGGTGAGAACCTCAGGCGTACCATTGTCGCCACGATGGTGTTTGTTCTCCAGCAAGCCACAGGTGAGGCACAAGCCCATATGCGTCGTCTTTTTTGGTGATGTTTCTAGGTGTGGTCTTCATCTTGGGATTCAGCACATACCTCTTCGAGCTCGCAGGGATAACTACGAACAAGGCATTTGATCTTGGCGTGGGAGTCGCGGCCATTGGAGTAGGTCGTGCTAATTGCCTAGGTTGTTTTCTATTCCATGACTCCTGTCCCTAGGTCGTCGGGAATCTACTAGCATTTGACGCCGTTAATAGGTTTGGTCGTCGCTCCCTATTCAACCTGGGCATGGCCGGCTGTACTGTCATCCTGTTCTTGATCGGCTTCACCTGGGCCGGAAATGCCAATAAAAATGCGAAGTGGACTGTTGCTGCACTCGTAAGTGGCTATCCCATCGAGCGTGGATCAAGAGGAACTGACTCGAGTATCTCCGCGGCTTAGACAATCGTCCATAACTTTGTCTACCAAGCCAGCATGTACGTCCTCTCACCATTTTTAAAAGTTCTGCGCTGATTGCGCCCGTATCCCAACAGCGGTCCGCTAGGGTTCGTCATCTCTGCAGAGGTCTCGTCTGCTAAGCTGCGTTCGAGGACTGTCGGCATCGGGATCTGGATTAACTCGATCTGTGGCCTGGTCGTTTCCATCGCCATACCATATCTGTGAGTGGATCCTCCTGGCATCCGCTGGCCCGATGCACTGACGGGCTGCGATCGCGATGCAGCGTGAACCCCAACCAGGCGAACCTAGGTGGCTACGTCGGATTCATCTTTGGGTGTATTGCCCTTCCAGGTACAGTCTGGTCCTACTTTTTCATCCCAGAGACCAAGGGACGGACCGTGGACGAGTACGTGTCTCTCACTATCGTTGTCAAGTGACGTTGAGATTTGTGCGAACAGGCTCGATCTGTTGTACGAAAAGCGGGTACCTGCGAGACGCTTCGCGAGGTATCGGTTGTATGATGAGGGAGGAGAGAAGATACGATGATGTATCACGATGGTGTTTCAATTCCACTGGCACGCGGCGGAGGATATGTACTGAATAGTTCGACATGTAACATTTCCGTCCCACGAATCATGTAATGAGGGCGGAAAGCAGACACTCTATTAGTTCACCAGCGCGAAGATGCTGGTACCTACACTGGCAAGGTGGTAAGCTACCCCAAGTACCAGATGGTATGAGTACCACACCACTGGCCCGGAGACGGAGTGAAACTCCGACGCTCCGACGAGCGCATCGACGTGGCACCTACGCGACTCGGATGGTGTTTGATCCAACACCACTTCGCGGATTTAACAGGACGCACTCCCGTCTTCAATCTCTCGAAAAAGCACGATCAAGAAGGATGCATCGGCTGAGTAGATCGTATCTGCGAAATGATAAACCGTTGACGCGGAAACCTGTCTCTTACCGTGGATGCGGAGTTCTGGCCTCACTGGCAGATAGCTAGACTTCGAGTGACGCTAGTGCCTGGCCAGCAGGAAAGACCCATCTACAACAACCGGACAATAGCCACTCCCTCGCATGAACCACCGTACCTACAAGTCTCGCAGGGCGCTCATCATTAATGCAACCCGTCCAGGCGTCGTCTCTTCATCGGCAACGAGCGTCCTTGAGCGGTGTTGTGCGGAGCCGATTTTTTCAGATGTAGATTGCCTGTCTGGTGATGGTTCTTCTCTGCCGCCTTATGAACGTCCGTTGTTCCTGTTGCAGGTCGCTGTGGCATATAAATAAACATGTGCTACCCTCTTCCATCTCCTTATCTCCCTACCTTCACTTCTAACTTTCTCGTCTTCTGACTCCCTCGGGCGATGGCGGATCTGACCATTCCGGAAAGAAATGCGCCCACAGAAAATACAGACACTAATGAACGCGCCGGCGCCGGCGTGCATGCCAACCTCGCTTTCCTTGCCAAAGCTGCTGCGACAGAACATGCGCTCACGCCACTCCAAGCGATGCACACACATTGGCGCGCCTTTTTCTGGTGCATGTTTATGTGCACCGGGGCGCTTTTGTGTGGGTACGACGGCCTGGTACGTCCGAGGCGAGCGAGGCCGTGATGCACGATCCGTAAATGACGCTGATGCGACCACCGGTGTCTGGCAGATCGGAGGGGGTCTCCTCGGTGTCCCCCAGTTCCGCGCCGACTTTGGGTTCGTGGCGGGTGGGCGACCAATTCTCCCCGCGAGCTGGCAGAGTGCGTTTGGTAGTGTCAGCTGGATTGGGGGCATGTTCGGTGGATTGTCTTTGGGTTGGATCTCGGATCGGTTGGGGTGCGTCACTTCGATGTTTTTGTTGTCGGTTCATTCAGAGGCTCACGCGAACGACAGACGACGTGGCTCGGTTGCGTTCGGGTGCATAGTTTCTATCATTGGCGTGTTGATCCAGTTTCTCACCCCGAGACACGCCAACGGGATGCTTCTCGTTGGCAAATTGATCAATGGTTTTTCGCTTGGTGCGCCCAATGGCTATGTAAAGCGTTTCCGGAGCACTGAGGCATGTCTCAATAGGAATATTTGTCTCGTGTGCTGGAAGTTATTGTGTAGAGGTGTCTCCACTCGCCCTACGGGGTGTCACGACGGCCGCTGTGAACCTGTGGATGGTCTGTGAGTCTCGTTCATAGCTATGCTTTGTTGGTCTGCTGATGTCTTTATAGTTGGTCAATTGTAAGTATCCTTACATGCACAACTATTTCTCGTTTGGAGATGCGGTTGTCCGTAGTATGTCAAACGGTGCCCTTCGTGGCGCTGTGAACAGGACGGATATTTATGCATACCGACTTCCATTGTGAGTATCGCGATTTGGTACGCTCATGGATCTTCCAGACCTGTGCTTCTAGTGCTCTCCAGTGGATTTTTCCCGTTATTCTCTTGATCGGCCTCCCATTTGCCCCAGAGTCTCCGTGGTGGCTCGTCCGCAATGGACGTTATGAAGATGCCAAAAAGGTCATCGTGCATCTCGGAGGACCAACTATCAATGCTGAACTGCAACTCCGACAAATCAAGGAAACCATCGATCTCGAGGATTCGTATGCTGCGACCTCAACGTATATTGATTGCTTCATTGGTAAGTCGTTCTTGTCTTGAAAATGAATGTGAGTTAAGCTACATGTCAGGCGAGAATCTCAAGCGTACCATAGTTGCGATGATGGTGTTCGTTCTCCAGCAGGCTACAGGTAGGGTACGACAAGCGCATATATTGCCCATTTGTGATAGGACAACGTTTCTAGGTGTGGTCTTCGTCTTGGGATTCAGCACATACCTTTTCGAGTTGGCCGGGTTCCCTACGAACAAGGCATTTGATCTTGGTGTGGGTGTTACAGCAATCGGGGTACGTTGTGCTATGCTTTGTGCGATTCCTACTTTATGACCCCACGTAGGTCGTTGGAAATCTGTTGGCATTTTATGCCGTCAACCGGTTTGGCCGTCGCTCCCTGTTCAACTGGGGTATGGTCGGCTGTACTGTCACCCTGTTCTTGATTGGCTTTATCTGGATCGGAAACTCAAACAAAAATGCCAAGTGGGCTGTTGCTGCACTTGTAAGCCATCATCTCAGTAAACGTGGATCACGGGTAATCGATCTCTTCCTCGCTTAGACGATCGTCTACAACTTTGTCTACCAAGTTAGCATGTGCGTGTCCGTTGTCCTGACATCCAAGATGCTCATTGTGTTTGTGTCCGAACAGCGGTCCGTTGGGCTACGTGATATTCGCCGAAGTCCCGTCTGCCAAGTTGCGTTCGAGGACAGTCGGCATTGGCTTCTGTACCAACTCGCTGTGTGGCATGGTCATGAGTATCGTCATTCCATATCTGTGAGTAGCTTGGGTTTCTCCTGAACCTGTCGGACCGCGCGCTGACGCACTCGGGTCTCGCGGTGTAGAGTGAACCCCAACGAGGCGAACCTCGGGGGGTACGTTGGCTTCATCTTCGGGAGTCTTGCCCTTGCTGGTACGATTTGGTCCTACTTTTTCATTCCAGAGACCAAGGGACGAACTGTGGACGAGTGCGTGGCTTTTCTCACTATCGTCGTCGAGTGATGCTGACATTAACGCTCGAAGGCTTGATTTGTTGTACGAAAATCAGGTGCCTGCGAGGCGTTTCGCGACGTATCGGTTGTACGACGGGGCATGGGAGAAGATGAGATTGGAAAATACAGTCTACTAAAGGGGGGATTGAGATAGTAAGTCGTCTGAGAATGAAGTCGATTGTATCTCAACTGAGCCACGTGAGCTGATCGACAACCCAAGGCCGAGGTTTGTTACTATCCCCGAAAGATACAGGCTACTATTATCTGGGACTGAGCCGGAGCGGGATAAACGCTTCCAATGTTGCCTGTCCTGGATCTGCTAAATTATCCAACTATCACAGACACCCCAAGACAGTAGACCTTCCTCTCCAAGCTCTTTGCAGCTGGCGTCTGAGTCACGAGTGCATGCCGCCTTGAGCACCCGAGTGAAATTCCCGAAAATCCGACGCTCGCCACTGTCCGTTTCCACATCTTGTATGTATAACATCCGGCTACTAGGACATTCGATTCTGGCAACGAATCGAATGCCTGTGTTACTACATGCCGTCACTAAAATCGACATGTCCTAGCTTCCTCTTGAACCCACCGGACTCAATAGTGCACCACTCCGTGGGTTCAGGTAGTACTCGTTCTCGTTGTTTATCGCTTGCAAGAGCACAATTGAGACTGGTGCGCAGGCAGAGTAGATTATATCCACGAAATGATAATTTATTGACACACTTGCCCCCCATACAGTGAATACAGTGAATGTTGAGGTCTGGACTCAGGAACCCCCAAGTTAGCCAGCTTTGACACGGTAATGTCTCGCCAGCACCAAAGGCCTGTTTATAGTACACATCCGCACAACACCCACCACTTGCATGATCTATCAAGCCTCAAGAATATGAGTATTTACCAGAGATGCATCTGAATTCAATTGACTCGTAATCAGCGACGAATATTTTCGAAAGGGGCTCTGTTTCGCACAACCAATTGATTCGGGTGCATTTCGCCTATCTGGTGATGGTTCTTCGCTGCCGTCTTATGAACATCCGCGGTTCCCGTTACAAGTTACTAGGACATAAATATGTGTAGGCCTCTACCAACTCTCCCTATCCCCTTGCATCCATCTCCATCTCCTTGTTTCCTGACACTTAGTAATGACCACTGCAAAAGTAGTCGAGCCTACAGATATAGCAAGCACTGATGCGCATGGGACACTCGCCTTCCTTGCCAAGGTCGCTGAAACTGAACACGCCCTCACGCCACTCCAAACGATGCGCACACACTGGCGTGCATTTTTTTGGTGCATGTTTATGTGCATCGGTGCGCTTTCATGTGGGTACGACGGTCGGGTACGTAAACACGATCTACCAATGACGCTGACGTTACAACCGCCACGGTGTCTGGCAGATCAGTGGTGGCCTCCTTAGCATCCCTCAGTTCCGTGCC
The DNA here is from genome assembly GCA_038094295.1 of Tylopilus aff. beelii. Lineage (NCBI taxonomy): Eukaryota > Fungi > Basidiomycota > Agaricomycetes > Boletales > Boletaceae > Tylopilus > Tylopilus aff. beelii. The sequence continues at coordinate 5,877 of JBBPTU010000595.1, read as the reverse complement.
GACTTTGGGTTCGTGGTACATGGAAAACCGATCCTCCCTGCAAGCTGGCAGGGTGCGTTCAGCAGTGTCGGCTGGATCGGTGGTATGTTTGGCGGGTTGTCCTCGGGCTGGATCTCGGATCAGTTTGGGTGCGTGGTTTTGGCGTTCGCGTTCCCAGTTCGATCGCTATAGGCTCATATGGACGGTAGACGACGTAGCGCGGTCGCGCTTGCGTGCATAGTGTCCATTGTCGGCGTGTCGATTCAGTTCTTTACTCCAAGGCACGCTAATTGGATATTCCTCGTCGGGAAACTCGTCAATGGGTTTTCGTTCGGTATGCCAACAGATAGCTGTGCTCAGGAGTGTCTGAATTTCTGATGCATGTCACGAAAGGCATATTTGTCTCCTGTACTTGGAGTTACTGCGCAGAGGTGTCTCCGCTTGCCCTACGAGGTGTCACAACGGCCGCTGTGAATTTGTGGATGGTCCGTGAGTCTTATTCGTGGCCATGTGTTGTCCTTGTCTCCTGACACTTTCACAGTCGGTCATTTGTAAGCATCCTTACACGCTCAGCCATTCTCATTTAAATACATGACTGTAGTGCGGCAGATGGTGCTCTTCGTGGCGCTATAAACAGAAGTGATGTCTACACGTATAGACTTCCACTGTAAGTGCCATGAGCTAATGCGTCTACGACTTTTCTGGACTTATTCTTCCAGTGCTCTCCAGTGGTTTCTCCCAATCATCCTCTTGATTGGCCTCCCATTTTCCCCGGAGTCTCCGTGGTGGCTCGTCCGCAATGGACGTTACGAAGACGCCGAGAATGCCATCGTGCATCTTGGAGGACACACCGTCGATGCTAAACAGCACCTCCAGCAAATCAAGGAGACCATCGATCTAGAGGACTCGTATGCTACAACTTCAACGTATATTGATTGCTTCATGGGTAAGTCGTTTTTGTCCTTAACATATCAAACATGGACTGAAAGACGTATCAGGGGAGAATCGAAAGCGTACCACTGTCGTCATGATGATATTTGTTCTCCAGCAAGCCTCAGGTGTGACGCCGCGAGCGTACATGTTATCTGTTTAGCTAACAGGACGATGTCCTCAGGGGTGATCTTCGTCGTGGGATTCAGTACATACCTCTTCGAACTCGCCGGGATCCCCACGAGTAAGGCATTTGACCTCGGTTTGGGCATGACAGCCATCGGAGTATGTACCACGAAATACCTGGCGTGACTTCTAATTTATAACCCCCCCGTGCGCAGGTCGTTGGAAACCTGTCGACATTTTACACCGTCAACCGGCTTGGTCGTCGGTTCCTGTTCAACTGGGGCATGGTCAGTTGTACTGCTATCCTGTTCTTAATTGGCTTTGCCTGGATTGGAAACACAAATCAAGATGCCAAGTGGGCTGTTGCTGCTCTTGTAAGCGACCATCCCAGCGAGCGAGGCCCAAGGGGGACTGATATTTCCGTCGCTCAGATGATCACCTACAACTTTGTCTATCATGTTAGCGTGTGCGTTGCCTTGCCATTTGTGCACATTCGGAGCTGATTGAGTTCGTACTCGAGCAGCGGTCCGTTGGGCCACACCATCTCTGCCGAAGTCCCGTCTGCCAAGCTGCGTCCAAAGACGGTCGGGATTGGGTTCTGGACCAACTCACTCTGTGGCATGATTGCCAACATCGCTATTCCATACCTGTGAGTGGGTCCTCTCGACGTTTGTTTACCCAATGCCCTGACGTACACTGGTTGTGTACATGCCCTGGATGCAGTGTGAACCCAAACGAGGCGAACCTCGGGGGCTATACCGGCTTCGTCTTTGGCGGCCTTGCTTTTGCAGGTACCATCTGGTCTTACTTTTTCATTCCAGAGACCAAAGGACGGACCGTGGACGAGTGCGTGTCTCTTTCTTGCCGACCTTTCCGGGAGATATTGACTTCAGTACGAACAGACTGGATTTATTGTACGAACAGCGGGTTCCTGCGAGGCGATTTGCGACATATCAGTTATATGACGGGGAGAGAGAGAAAATGTGACAAGGAAATAATCCCTCAAAGAAATTGCGGATCACATGCCGGTGTACTGCAATGACGAACGGATGGGATGTGCTCTAGCCGGGTTCTTGGGAAGCCGTCGGAGGAAGCCCGAGCCCTGGCCGTCACGGTGTGCGGGTTCGAAGCTTCAGAATAACTCGGATGTACTCAGTAGTGAACGTGGTCTGAACTCTGGTCGTGAGGTGAATGATACTAGGCTACGTGAGTCTCGAAACGGTACTGTCGAGTGAAATATGGATAGGCGTTGTAACGTTGAGTCTCAGCGCTAGTACTAAATGCTGATACGAACGGTGATTCCGCCATGGAAACAAGTCTACATCAAAGCACATGTCTTCCTCAAGGACGACTTGGCGACAGAACCAGCACTCATGGCCGGTCTATGGATCGTCGGAAACGTGGCAAAGACAGCAAGTGGTATGCAAATGACACTAAAAGCACAAGATCATTAACGAGGTTGAGTCCATCCGTGAGGTAAAAAAGGTCCGTGGTGGAAGAGTCCAGAAAACTAAGTTGACACACCGTTCCGGATTACATAATACTTAGGCTTTGGTCGAGTTTGTGGGCCATACCTTCTCTTGAATATTATAATATCATCCCTGGACCCGAGGTCTCCCATGCAGCCTGAGGGCAGTACAATTCAAATCTGCACAACGACAAGAATTGTAAGGGAACGAAAGTAAGAAATTTGAAGCCCAACAGACAGGGTCATGACGCAGTGGCAGAGCAAGGAGGCAGCGTCGTTCCCACGAGTGTCGAATTTCTGCCATTTGACATATATCTGGTCTGGAAACCTGTCCCCTACGGGACCAGGAATAACGTCTAGCCTACCACTAGAATGACTTATTCTGGCGATGAATCAAGTAACTATGTTGCTATATATGCTGCCACTAACATTGACATATCCTAGCTTCCACTGGAACTCACAGGACCTAATAGTGCTTGTTTCTGGCAGTACAGCTCCAAGGATTCAAATGCTTGTTGTCAAGCGCTTGCAAGAGCACAATCAAGAAGGTTGCATAGGCCGAGTTGATCGTATCTTCGAAAATATTGTTGACGCAGCACTTGCCTCTTACGGTGAATGTCGAGGTCTAGACTCAGAAACCTTCAAGGCGGCTAGGTTTGACATGCTAGCGTGAGTGTCTCACCAGTATTTGATGCCCGTTTGTAGTACATATCCGCACAACAACGACCCCTTCGCATGATCCATCAGGCTTCGACAGCATGCACCAGAGAGGCATCTAGGTTCGATCGACTTGTAATCAGCGACGAGTATTCTCGAAAGGAGCAGTGTTTCATACATGCGATTCATTCGGATGCATTTCGCCTGTCCGGTTGTGGTTCTTCCTTGCCGTTTGATGAACATCTGGGGTACCAGTTACAAGTCACCGAGACATAAATGTGTGCAGGCCTCTGCCTGATTTCCTTATCCTCCTGCACCCACTTCTATCTCTTTGTCTCCATCTGACACACTTTAGCAATGTCCACTACAAAAATAACCGGGCACACAGATACCCAAAGCACCGACAAGGGTGCTGACCGTATTGCACATGACACACTCGCCTTCCTCGCCAAAGCCGCTGAAACTGAGCATGCGCTCACGCCGCTCCAAGCAATGCGCACACACTGGCGCGCCTTTTTTTGGTGCATGTTTATGTGCACCGGTGCGCTTTTGTGTGGGTACGACAACCGGGTACGTACATGCGATTCACGAAATGAAGCTGACGCCACGGTATCCGACAGATCGGCGGTGGCCTCCTCAGCATCCCTCAGTTCCGCGCCGACTTTGGGTTCGTAGTAAATGGGAAATCGATCCTCCCTGCGAGCTGGCAGGTTGCGTTCAACAGCGTCAACTGGATCGGGGGCATGTTTGGTGGATTGTCCTCGGGCTGGATCTCGGATCGGTTGGGGTGCGTGGCTTCGTCATTTGCGTTCCATGTTCTGTCGTAGGCTCACGCGAACGATAGACGACGCGGTGCTGTCGCGCTTGCGTGCATGGTATCCATCGTCGGCGTGTTGATCCAGTTTCTCACTCCGAGGCACGCAAATTGGATGTTCCTCATCGGGAAACTCGTCAATGGGTTTTCGTTTGGTACACCAGATAGCTATAGTCTAGCATCTCTGAATTTCTGATGCACGTTACGACAGGAATATTTATCTCCTGTGCTGCAAGTTACTGCGCAGAGGTGTCCCCGCTTGCCCTACGAGGTGTCACGACAGCTGCCGTGAACTCCTGGATGGTCCGTGAGTCTCGCTCGTGGCCATGTGTTGTCCTTCTCCTCTGACACTTTCATAAGTCGGTCAATTGTAAGCATCCTTGCACGCTCAGTGATTCCCATGTAGAGAAGTGATCATAGTGCGGCAGACGGTGCCCTCCGTGGAGCTATAAGCAGAAGTGATGCCTACACGTATAGACTTCCGATGTAAGTGCCATGAGCCAATACTTCTATGGCTTTCCTGGACTCGTTCTTCCAGTGCTCTCCAGTGGATTCTCCCCGTCACCCTCTTAATTGGCCTCCCATTTTCCCCGGAGTCTCCGTGGTGGCTCATTCGCAACGGACGTTATGAAGACGCCGAGAAGGCCATCGTGCATCTCGGAGGACACACCGTCGATGCTAAACACCAGCTCCAGCAAATCAAGGAAACAATCAACCTCGAGGACTCGTACGCTGCGACTTCAACGTATATCGATTGCTTCATGGGTAAGTCGTTCGCATCTTTAGCGTGTCAAATACGGAATGAACGACGTATCAGGGGAGAATCGCAAGCGTACCACTGTCGTCATGATGATATTTGTTCTCCAGCAAGCCTCAGGTAAGACGCCGCGAGCGTACATGTTATCTGTTTAGCTAACAGGACGATGTCCTCAGGTTTGATCTTCGTCGTGGGATTCAGTACTTACCTCTTCGAACTCGCCGGGATCCCCACGAACAAGGCATTTGACCTCGGCTTGGGCGTGACAGCCATCGGAGTATGTACCACGAAATACCTGGCGTGACTCTAATTTATGTCCCCCATCATACGCAGGTCGTTGGAAACCTGTCGACATTTTACACCGTCAACCGGTTTGGCCGTCGGTTTCTGTTCAATTGGGGCATGGTCAGCTGTACTGCTATCCTGTTCTTTATTGGCTTCGCCTGGATCAGAAACGCAAACGAAGATGCCAAGTGGGCTGTTGCTGCACTTGTAAGTGGTCAACCCGGCGAGAGAGGGGGACTGATATTTCAGTCGCTCAGATAATCATCTACAACTTTGTCTATCATGTTAGCATGTGCGTCGCCTTGCTATTTGTAGCCCGTTCGGGGCTGATCGCATTCGTATCCGAGCAGCGGTCCGTTGGGCTATGCCATCTCTGCCGAAGTTCCGTCCGCCAAGCTGCGTCTGAAGACGGTCGGCATCGGGTTCTGGATCAACTCGCTCTGTGCCATGATTGCCAACATCGCTATTCCATACCTGTAAGTGGGTCCTCTCGACGTCTGTTTACCTTGCGCGTTCACGCGGTCGCGATGCAGTGTGAACCCCAACGAGGCGAACCTCGGGGGCTACGCCGGCTTCGTCTTTGGTGGTCTTGCTTTTGCAGGTACCATCTGGTCCTACTTTTTCATCCCCGAGACCAAAGGACGGACCGTGGACGAGTGCGTGTCCTTTTTCTCCCCGGCCTCTCCGGGAGATGTTGACCTTGGTACGAACAGACTCGATTTATTATACGAACGACGGGTTCCCGCGAGGCGATTTGCGACGTGTCGGTTATATGATGGGGAGGGAGAGAAGGTGTAAAAATACGGCCTCGGAGAAATCGGGGATACATGCCGGTGCACTGCAGTGACGAGCGGATGGGAT
>JBBPTU010000594.1:0-20889 GCA_038094295.1 Tylopilus aff. beelii | reverse complement strand
CTCCTCAGCGTAATGGAGTGGGATATGTACTTGGTCTACCCCATGAGTGAGGGGACATCTAGTGTGGGAAGCCCAACCATGGAGTAGCTGGGTACCTATTTTCTTTGCATCACTTCTCCTTTCTTTCCTGGCCCTGATCTAATTTTATCCTATACACTACAATACGGACTCTATAGAAGTGCACACTGCCTTGCGCAGTCCACAGTATGTCTTCTTTGTTATCTCTTCATTTCCACTCACATTGCCTTCAGATGGGGCCTGTAGTTAGTACCTTCTTGGACACTCCACCTCCCCCTATCAATTCTCTCATATTGGTAGTAGTTTCCCATCCCCTTCATAGTTACATATAAAGTGCCACTATCAGCACTCATGTACTCTAGTTAGATCTATGCAATTCACAAGCATAACTTACTCATGCCACTCTCCAAGCAAGAACTCTGATCCTGGCTCATAATTGCCATACTTGTGTCCTCATCACCCTGACCTTCTCGTACTCACTCCAAATCTTCCTCCAAGTATTTGCCATCTTCCTTGGAGAGATTGTAGTATGCTATCGCATTAACAACCACCATGTAAATTCAGGAACAGTAAAAAACGCTTATCCCCTCCTGCTCATTTCAGATCTTGTGGATAAACTTAAGGACTTGTACATCTTCACAAAAATGGATGTCCAATGGGGATACAACAACATGTTAATCAAGCCTGAAAACAGATGAAAAGCAGCATTCATCACCCCTTTCAGCCTTTTTGAGCCAATAGTAATGTTCTTTGGCCTATGTAACTCCCCTGTAACCTTTCAGGCTCTGATGGACCATGTATTTGGAGACATGATAGCCAAAGGATAGCTAATTATCTACATGGATGACCTCCTGATTCACTCACAGACCCAGGAGGAACATAACCAATGCACTAGGGCAGTCCTCCAGCAAATGAAAGAGCATAAATTGTACAACGTGGCTGAAGTGGAATACCTTGGAATGATAGTTAAAAATGTGGAAGTGCAGATGGACCCTACCAAATTGTCCACAATCAAAAACAGGCAACCACCGATGTCGGTAAAGGCAGTCCGGTCCTTTATAGGGTTCTGCAATTTTTATCGGAAGTTCATTGCTGGCTTCTCAGACCTCACCTGGCCCCTTCATGACCTAACTCAGAAAGGGGCATCTTGGCTCTGGACCGACAGTTGTCAAAAAGCCTTCCAGTACTTGAAGGTTGTTTTCTTGACTAAACCCATATTACACTATCCTGATATCATGGCACCCTTCACAGTCATGACAGATGCCTCCCTCCTAGTTGTTGGAGCTGTCCTAATGCAAAAAGACAGTGCCAGAGATCTCCACCCTTGTGCCTATTTTTCAAAAACTTTTGGATCAACTAAGCAAAACTACAACATTTACAACCAGGAAATGTTAGCAGTCATCCTGGCCCTAACAGAATGGAAACATTATCTCACTGGCACCCTGCACCCTGTCACCACCCTCACAGACCATCAGAACCTCACCTACTTTAAACATCCACACTCCCTCTCTCAATGGCAGGTGTGATGGCAGATGTTCCTTCAGGATTACAACCTCATCTGGACAGCACTTCCAGAAACCATGATGGGGCCAGCAGATGCCTTGTCCCAAAAGGATGAGGTCAATACTTCCCAGGACAACCAGGATGTGGTATTCCTCCCACCAACGGCATTCATCTGCCACCTCAATGTAGCCCTAGTGGAAAAGATTGCCCAGTCAACCCCAGACAACCCCTTAGTACTAAACACACTCAGGGCACTATCCTCTGACTCCCTGCTTCCTGCTCGGACTTCCACAGACAATTGGACCTTTATCAAAGGAGCCCTGTACTACAAAGGATATCTCTACGTCCCCAAGTCCACCCATCAGGAACTCCTCCACCAACTGCATTCCTCCCTGGTGGGAGGGCACAAGGGCCATTTCCACACACTCACCCATGTTTCTCACAACTACTGGTGGCTGGGCCTCCCCTCTCACATTCATCACTTTGTCCAAGGGTGCTATATTTGCCAGGCAAACAAGGTTAATATCCACCCCATGATCCCAGGTCTCTCCCCTATCCCCTCCTCGGCCATTCGCACATTCCAACAGATCTCTGTCAACCTCATCACCAATCTCCCACTTTCCAATTCCTTTGACTCCATTATGGTCATGGTCAACCATGGCCTTATGAAGGGGGTAATTTTCATCCCTTGCACCAAACAATCATCCATGGCCAATGTTGCTGCCCTCTTCTTTAAGCATGTTTTCCCACGATATGGCCTCCACAACAAATGCATATCTAATCGAGGAGTACATTTTGCCTCCACCTTTGCCAAGGAACTCACCCACTTCCTTGAATATGATGTAGCTCTTTCTACCACCTACCACCCACAGACTGATGGTGAAACAGAACAAGTCAATCAGGAGCTTGAAACCTACCTATGCATCTTCTGCAGGAACACCCCTGAGTGATGGAGCGAACTACTCCCCATGACCAAGTTTTCACACAACTTGGCAGTACACTCAGTTACAAATAAATTGCTGTTCTCCCTAATGATGGGATACAAACCTAGGGCCTATCCCACCCTCCAGAAAACCACCTTCCTTCCAGCCCTGGAGGATCACCTGAAACTCCTAGAACAAGCATGCACCAAAGCACTAGCAGCACACCAGAAGGCCCAACAGGACATGAGGGAACAGGTAAACTCCAGATTCAAGGGGTGAAAGGTCAGAGATAAGATATGGCTAGAAACAAAAGACTTGTGAATTAAATATTCCCATCAGAAATTAGCCCCAAAACAGGTTGGCCCCTTTGAGATTGTCCAGGTTCTAAGCAAGCTTAATTACCATCTCACCCTCCCACAGTCATGAAAAATACACCCAGTCTTCCATGCCTCTAAATTAATGACTGCCACCTCCTTGACCAAATTTGGCCCCACCTTCACATGGCCTCCCCTACAAATCATGGAAGGAGAGGCAGAATACAAAATCAAAACCCTCAAACACCACTGTTGTAAGGGATGCACCTGGGAATACCTTGTTAGGTGGAAGGGCTATGTGGAAAGTGAAGATACCTGGGAACCTACAGCTAACCTTTCCCATGCCAAAAGGACATTAAAAGATTATCAAGCACGCTTCCCCAAACACTTTCCTAAACAGAAGTAATCCTTTCTTCCCTACCCACCATGTTCTCAGTCCTTGACCTTTGTGCCTTAACTGTTTCCTATGTCTTCATCACATTTTGGGCTGTCTTCTACTGAAGCTACTGCCAGTATGGAGTAACCTTCTCTCTGACAACACCTTGGGGGTCACTATCTACAACCATGATCTCCACCCATATCACAGGACTACCTGCTAGGGCCATCCCTGCCTCCAACCCAACTACCAACTCTGCCTCCACCCCCTCCCATGGTTCCTGTGTGCCCTCCCACACCACCTGCACCACCAATTCCCCCACCACTGCCTCAGGAGATGCTTGACCAAAATTGGCAACAGCAGTGGGTAACCACTGATCACAAGGAGATCAAGGGTGTGTACATATAAGAGCAAGATGGACAACCCCCCCTTTTTTCTCTAAAAACATGCAACCTCTCTTCCACTTTCCCAACTATGTCCTCACCTCTCCCTTCGAACTCTTTCCAGCTCGCTCGCTCACAGAGGAGTACTCAGACCATTGTGAACTCCTGGAGGACTCTCTGCTCTTCCTTGACCATCTCACCACTCCCCAATGACGAGAACTCTGCTCCATGGACCTCAAATGTCCTCCCGCTTTCCTTGAACTCCAGGCCCTCCCAGCCTACCAGACCTTCAGCCCTCTCATGGACTACATCCTGGCCATCCACACCCTTAAGAGGTCCCTTATCATCCTTTCCTGGAATGGAGAAAACCCTACATCACCAACAGCAACAGCATCAGCCTTTGCTGTACAGTCATCACTCCCAAGATACTACAACAGAATGCTGGAGAGTGGGTACATGTCCTTGGTCACTGCCCTTTCATACCAGATGTGACATGCCATGGTGCATAGTATGTTCAACAACCTCCCTACCAGCAAGTTTCAAGGGTACCTGGTCCAAGTCAGGGAATACACCAGACCAATTTGTCCTGCAGTGGACGTGTCTGAGGGACTCACCTTCTCCCTCCAAGTATGTGGCCTCAACCACTGGGGTAAGAGATCTGGTCAAAGACAAGTACCTCAGTTGTCCTCATGCAAGGTGAACCTCCCTGACATCCCCTCCTCCTCCTCCTCCACCACCCTCTTGAACCATGCCTGTACCATCAACTTCATATCCCCCTCCAACAATGCCACTGGCACCACAACCTCACTGGCCAGTGGAGATATGCTTGTGGAGCCCCAACCTGATCCCCCTTCTTCTCCCTCCACTCTTTTCGACCCCCCCCATCTCACACCAAGACTCTCCTACCCCCACTGAGGTCTCCTCCACCCAAGCAGATGCCGGATGGGACAAGTTCCATGCCCACTGCGACATGGCCTATCATGGTAACTGTTATAGGCTGGGACAAGCTCTACGCTAAGTATGACAAGTTAAGTGCTAGTATTGACCAAGCTACAGAAGCAGTGATTGGTGCTGGCCTCCTCAGTGTACTCAAGCAGGACATGTACTTGGTCTACCCCATGAGTGAGTTGGGTGTGGAAAGCCCAACCACAGAGTAGCTGGGTATCTATCTTTTCCTCAGTCTCTTTTCCTCTCTTTCATTTCCCTCTTATCACTTGATTAGACCTTATCTGTACACTGCCCTACAGACTTCTCCTAGGTGGGCGCAACCCCACCACAGTATGCTTCTCATTTCATATTCCCCTTTTGCTCACACTGCCTCTCTGGTGGAGCTTGTAGTTTATACTTTTACAGACACCTCTCTCCTCCTACCTATTCTCTCATATAGGTAGTAGTTTCCCATCCCTTCATAGTTATGTATAAAAGCACCCCCATCAGTGCTTGTGTACCTTAGTTAGATCTATGCAATCTAAGCATAACTTACTCATGCTGCTCTACGAGCAAGATCCTCATACTGGCCCAACAACGGCATACTTGCGTCATCGTCACACTTGTCTTTACGTTCTCCTTGCAAACGTACCTTTGCACTGTCAAAATCTTGTTTGTAGAGATCACCGCACACTATTGCATTAACAGTAACCATCTCTCCCGCCCCATGCTCTATGCCCTCACCAACTCTGCCCACATCACTGTAAGGACCACCGTCGCAAATATGTCCACCCCAACCCCAGAACTTTGTGCATACCATGAATGAGCTCATAACCTAGCTCTGGGTGATGACTGCCATGAGTGTGGAGCTTCAGGCCACTGGCACCCAGCTTGTCCCCAGTACATCTGCCCTAGTTACCAGATCACTTCCCCTGGACATCCCCAGTATTTGTGCCCAGTCTGACCTTGCCCTTGCTCATGCTGTGGAGAACGGGATCATCCTGAATGATGCTGCACAACAGAGCTTCCCCCAGATGACTTGGACTGGGATGATTACAATGAGCTCTGGAATGAGGGTGACACAGAGGGCCCAGATAGGAATTGAGGTGGCACCTCAAACCATAGCAGTGGGTAATATCACAGTCTGGACTGACATGGCTCACCATCAGCAGGACTTGCATTATACCCTATGTGAGGCAGTTATCAACAGCTTCCTGCAAGGTGTAGTCTCCTACGTTAATGATGGGATAGTGCCCAGAGGGGACTTCCCTTGGTCCACAGTAGAAGAATGTTTCACTTCAGAGGACAATATCCTCTGGTAACTACATAGTTGGTTCAACTGCTTCTCTTTACTTTCTCATATGTTTTGGGCAGGCCTGTGCCACAATCTTTATTCTCACTTACCTCATCTTGTACATCACCATACAGACTTTGATTAGATCTCTTTGGATTATGAAGTATGTTTCTCCCACTAACATGGGAATTCTCTCATATCAACTCTATCTTTTTATAGATGCCAATCCTCTCCCATAGTCATATCTCTCATTATGGCTATGTTTTCCATCCCCCACTTGTTACATATAAATACCCCAGATGGGCACCCTGTACTGTAGTTTGATCTATGCAATCCACCTGTGTTCTCATCTCCTTCTGCTAGCAAGATAGGTTCTACTAGCGAGACCTTGTCAGAACTGGATCCTCTGTATCAAGCCTTGCTCATAATCCTTTACATATATTGTTCACTTCTAGACGAACTTAGGAGGCAAGAACAACAGGATGCATACTGTAACAGCATACATCATCCCTTATTCAGGGTAAGGATAATAGAGATCCTCCCAGACCTGTAGACATTCTGGTTTGATGTTTGCTCCTTTCTCCAAGGAGTATGCAAGTCCAGATGTGTTTGTGATCTTGTATACAATCTTGAATGCAGTTTTCATCTATGATGCCATTGCAGTGATCAGGACTTGAGATAAGGTGATAACAAGAATTGCATGCCTGTTTCCATTTGTCTTTACAGCTATCAGCTGTCTTGGCTGCTCCCCAGGTAGGCCAGGGAAAATTACTAGCTACATCAGTCCAGAATGCTGGCTTAAACATCTGACCATCCCCCATCATTGCCTTGTTTGCTGATATGGTACTCAGAAGTGACCTTTCATCTTCAACCATTCAGTGGGCAATTTGTCCTGATTTTGTGGTCAATTGACTCTTGTCACCAGCGATGTTCAAGTAAGCTATGGCAGTGCCATTTTTCAGTAATTCTTGGATTCTAGAATGCATGTTTACAGAGATACATTCAGAGTTTAAAAAATGCCTGCCCTATGTCCTCGTTGCTCTGCAAGGCTGCAAGCCCTCATGAACTCACCTGCCACCATGTCTAACCAAGGACATAGTCAAGGTCACGGAATGCCAAGAAAATCCATTGCTGCAGCTGCTCCCCAAGCTCTAACAAATGCTCCTGCTACACAAAAGAAGTGTTGTGTAAGAACTACAGCTACATCTATGGTATTTTTGAGTTATGACTCCTCTCAAAGAGAGGCAAGTTCTTACCTTCCTGAAGTAGTGTGCCTGAATTCCAACATAAAGGAACTGTGGGAAATTTACCAGTTAGCGCTGGTTGGCATGAGTTCGAGTCCTCATGTGCACCATTTTTCCAGTATTTTATGATGGTGGTAATTTGAGTACTATTGTATCTTTAATCCCAGGTGTACAAGCAGACAAAGAGATACAAAATTTGAGTATCTAAAATAGATAGAAATTTGTATTCTAGCATGTAGCTGTAGCTATAGCTAGGGCATAGCAGTAGTGGTAGCTTACCACCACTGGTGCTGTGCCACATTCACCATCATCGACACTGGTGATGGGCACACAGTTGTGTTGCTCTCGCTCTTGTCATCGTCACAGTGATGTGGACTGTCATCATCCTCACTGTGGTGATGGGTTGGTGCTGCATTGTGGTCATCATGGTCGTTGTCAGCATGCTGTCAGAGCAGATGGATCCAGGCTAGGGTTCTTTGCCAATGAAGAATTGGTGATAGAGAACTGGGATGAAACTGAGTAAATGATGCTATGCGTCAAATTAAAGCAGATGAGGATAAGCTTCTTGTATGTCATAGGGACTGGAAAGTGGTGAATCAATGAAATGGCAGCATTGGTCGAGATGCAGTGGCTCACCATTTTGAGCAACTAAAATGAGGCCATCTTGGTGGAGCCTTGTGAGCTCGACATCAAAGGAATCTACACCATGAAGAAGACCCTTGGTCCATGAGAAATGGAATGGTGAGCCATTAGCCCATGCAGTCGATGCGCTAGGTTGATCAATGATGAAGTCTGGTTTAGATTTGTGGATTAAGCCCTGGAATAGAAGGGTAACAAAAAAGCTTACAATGTGCGTGGACTGATGACAGCAGTGAGAACATGAGCATAAAGGCAAATGGTGAGAGCATATGTTGACTAGACCGAGTCCATTTACGACCAGAGAACTCCTGAGGTGCCATCTGTGGAGCAGCAGTGGGGTTGATGCCACTCCTGCATCCCCATCATTGGCAGGGGTGCAATGGAGTCAGCTTGGACGTGCTGTCACAATCAACGACACAGTGGTGGTGGTGGCAGGGTCACTGCTGTTGCAGCTGCATTGTTGTTGGTGGTGGTGCAGTGGTAAGTTTATTGTGGCTGCATCGTCATCATCATCATTGGGGCAGTGGTGGGGTTGGCGTAGATGGGTCATGATTGACAATGCCATGGTGGTGGCAGCAGTGTTGTTGCTGCTGCTGCTGTGTCATTGTCACAATCAACGACACAGTGTTGGTGATGACAGGGTTGTTGCTGCAGTGTTGTCATCATCATCATGTCATGACCAACAACACTGTGGTGGTGACAACAGGGTGTTGCTGCTGCTGCTGCTGCGTTGTCGTTGTGGGTGGCACTGTGGCAGGGTCAGCGTGAATGTGCCGTTGCAATCAGCAACACAATGATGGGGTCGAGATGGACATGTCATCATTGTCATCGGGGCAGTGGTGGGGTCGGCATAGACATGTTGCAATTGATGACACCATGGTGGTGGCAGTGGTGTCATTGCTGCTGCTGCATTGTCGTGATCAATGATGTGGTTGTAGTGGCAGCTGGGCAGCTGTTGCTGTGTAGTCAGCAACAGAGGTGCAGTGTCAGGGTGGATGCACCATCATGGTCGACAACACAGTGATGGTGGCAGTGGGGTTGCCACTGTTGCATCATTGTTATCAGCATAGTGGTGGGGTCAGTGTGGACATGTTGTCACTATCAACAACATGGTGGTAGTGGCAGCTGGGCCGCTGTTGCTGTGTCATCAGCAATGGAGGTGCAGTGTCAGGATAGATGCACCATCACAGTTGACAACACAGTGATGGTGGCAGCAGGGTTGCCACCGTTACATCATCATCGGCACAGTGGTGGGGTTGGTGTGGATGCATCATTGCTATCAACGATGCAGTGGTAGTGGCAGCTGGGCTGCTGTTGCTGTGTCAGTAATGGAGACACAGTGTCAGGGTAGATGCACCGTCATGATCAATGACATGGTGATGGTGGGAACGGGGTCACCACCATTCCATCATCATTGTCAGCACAGTGGTGGGGTCAGCATGGACACATTGTCACTATCAACAACATGGTGGTGATGGCAGGACGTCATGTCACTGTTGTCGAGTGAATGGCAGTCTGGCATTGTCATCAGTGCTCACTGGGATGGGGATGGGGCAACTGCTCACTGAGAGTCATAGTGATGATAGCAGCCATGGTGGCTGCTACCATTCCCATCATTGTTGCTGGGCAGGTTGTCACATCACTGTGCATCGTTTGGAAGGTTGTTGGGTGGGGCATTGTGTCTTTTGTTGTTGCTGGTGGTCACAGGAAATCAGTCACAATGTGACAGTGTGACATGTTGTAAAAATTTCAGACAATCACGTGATTGCCACATCAGCTTCAAGTACTGTGACTCAAACACAGGTGTGATTCATCCCGCTGGCACAATTTCTTGCTTGTCACATCAGTCACTCATGTTCAAGCACGATCACACCTCTGCCTGCCATCTCCGTCACTCACTCCTGAGCCCAACAGCTTGTTGGCCATCCTCCCTGCCCTATGTTCAAGCATGATTGCTCACCCGCTGTGCCACTTCAAGTTGTTCATCATGCTGTGGGCCTGACCACTTACTTGCCACTGTCACCACCACTCTTGAGTAAGATCACTTGCCTGCTGTCCCCATTGCTTGCTCATGAGCCTGACTGCTGGCCTGCTGTCACCTGTGCCCAGTTTTTGAGCATGACTGTTCATCTACTACCTGCCACTCATAAGCCCAGCTGCCCATCAAGTGTGAGTGCTCATTTGCAGGCTCACCCACTCACTTACCATCCTCTATCAACTGTATTCAAGCATGACCCTTCATTGGCTGCTCCTGTGACTTCTCTTCAGGTGTGACTGTGTCCCTATTACTTATTCACAAGCTCAACCACTTACTTGCTGTCCCCACCTCCAGTTTTCAAGCATGATTACTCACCCTGCCTGTCACCTACCCATTGGTGTGTGTCCATTGATTATTAAATCCTACACTTACTGTCCCATTACATATAGTACATCATATAAACCTAGGATCATATGATTCTAGAGTTTATATCCTTTTATCACCTCACATGAGAGGTATAGCAGACCCTTAGCATTGGGTATTTGCCCTGGAGCATATATATATATATATTACCCACTCCAACTGGAGGATATTCATATTGATTTTACTGGCCCAATGGGCATATATATATATATTATTCACTCCAACTGGAGGATATTCATATTGATTTTACTGGCCCAATGGGCATATATATATTATTCACTCCAACTGAAGGATATTTATATTGATATTACTGACCCAATGGGGATATATATCATGGCTCCTTAAGGAGTATCTTTACTAGCACATTTGAGTTGCTTGTATGTAGTATATATATAGCATCCTTAGAGGTACACCATTATTAGTTTATTGAAGATATCACCAAATTGAGATTATATTCTTATCTAAACTCATTCCTTTTGATAAACCATGATGGATTTCTTCACTTTACATATTAATCAAGTTGGCAATTGAGAAAATAAATGATATATTTGAACTTAAGGGTCTACTAGTTGTCATAGTACTTGTGAGGACTTGTATCTGCCACTTGTTGGCCCACTTCTGCTAGTCCATAAGTTCATGGATTCTTACTAATCCCATGCAAAAGTCAATAACAAACATCACATGGGAAGGTAATTGTACTGCACAGCTTGTTGATTGGATTACCTCTTGCCCTGCCGATTGCCATATACTATTTCATGATCGCTCAGCATCTACTTTGACTACAAAGCCTCCACCCAGTGAAAAAAGCTCTAGAAAGAACAAGAAGGAAGTTTCAGCTGTTATCACACAACATATATTTGCTGGCAATCCTGAGCATACTTCATCATATGTGTCTGACCCTGGATGGTATGTTACATCTGTTATCAACCATCTAGGAATGTAAGTACTACGATTTCTTCGATGCACCCAGCTTATCTCTTCTCTAGTCTTAAGTCTAAGTACAGTGAACAACACCCACGTTTCAAAAGCATGGGCAGTGGTGTTGTGCCCAACTCAGGGGCACAGAACCTTTTAGGTAGGCATTCTCCCTTCCTTTGACACCTCACTGAATATATTACCTAGAGGATGTTCTACATATTTTCCCATACTATCAAGAACTTGACGCCATCTGGAACAGGATCCCCTCATTCGACAGCAAACTCATATCTGCAAAACTGAAGGAGAATCATGCCAAGAGTCTGATGAAAATTATTGTGCTGCAACATGTGGACACTATAAGCATCAAGGTTATGGAAAAGGACAATCAAGATGAGAACAATATCAAGAAGATTGATCCCACTGACATGTGCTGACAAGACAACGCAAATGATGGTGTTGCTATGGATGACATTACCAACGATGATCAAGATGATCCCACCATGGTTGAGGGGCCTGATCCCAAACCCAATCTGCCCACCATATGTAATCTTTTTTGTTCATTCATCCTACTAAATGGGACTTATGACATGTACCAGATGTCTGTTCATCCTTACTCAGCACTGCCATCCATAACTTTGAAGGGCAAGACCCCTATGAGGGAGGGACAAAATGCATTCATGAGGCATGCCCCTTATTCACACATGCCAAGTTCTGGGGGCTTGATCAAGCAAAGGATCAGCAGTTCATCAAATAGCCCTGGCTTGTTGACAAAGATATCTGGTGGTCTATTTGCTGCCAAGCTTGAGGAATTGGATCTGGCCAGCAATGCTCTTGAAGTAGCACCTGGCAACTCATGTTCAGCTCTATGGTACAACTACACAATACAAAAGCAGGAACTGGAGATACAGCAGAAGGAACTAAATGCAAAGTGGGCCAACGCCAAGAAGGAGTTCCTGCAATCACAAGAGCTCAAACAACTTGATATCCAGTTAAAGGAGCACGAAGAACAAACTTATGCTATCCAGATTGAGCTACTCAATAAGCAGATAGAGCTTGCACAGATGATGCAGCAGCTTGGAGATACTTTGAGTCCAAGTCCCTTCACCAGCACTGTGTTAGATTTAGGTTTGATTCACCCATTGTTGCTTGTATGATCTTATATCTTTTTATCTGCAGGTTCTGGTCCCTCTTCGTTGTCGTCTGTTGCTCCCACTGCCTCTGCCATTTTTCCACTCACAAGTTCCTTCAGGACATTCCCTCCTGGTCCTCCTATGTCATCTGCTGTCCCCACCCAAGTCCAACTCCCTTCATGCACATCATTCCCTGCTGGTTCCCCTTCTCCAGCACTACATCCTTTCCCCCTGGCAGCATGAAGTATTCAAGTTGTGACTCATTCCCACCTTGTAGGCTATGTGTACCATGCACCGTATATCATCAAAGTTGTATACCACTGGTGTGTTTCTTCTAAACTATTACAATCCAAACTGTCCTTTTTTCCCCTACAAGTTGATGGTGTATGGTCTACCAAGCGCTGCAAATAGCTCACCCATCAGGCATGCACAGAACACCTGCCCTGGTGTCCCAACAGGAATGTTGACAATGATATTTTCTTGCTCTTGTGTAGGTTCTTCACCTTCTTTCTGTGCCCAGGGCATCATCAATGGCTTCCCAAGCGCATCCTCAAAACAGATTATCATGTTATGGAGAATAAGACAGCACTGTACCCAATGGACAGTGTACTTGATATCCTCAGCTGTACAGAGGTTCAACCGAAGCTCTTTCAATGACTGAAACTGGCCCTTGAGGGCTGCAAAAGCATGTTCAACATGAACATGAACCTGTTAGTGGGTGAGCCCTTGGTCACCATTTGTGGATTGGGTACTAACTTTTGAAAAGTAACGGTTATAGACTTTCTGTGGTCACGACAACAGCACACTCTGCATGGCCTTGAATGGGACAACACACCATGTCTTTGTTGGGTAAGCACTGTCTGCCAAAATCCAATGGTGGGCAGGCAGAAGTCCTTTGGCGTTCTGTGTGATACGTGTTGCCTGGAATGCATAGGCATCATGGACACTCCCTGGATGGCCTAGGCTATAGTCAGCAATGTGTAGGTTGTGCACCATCACAGTTGCCTAGGTCAATTAGCAACAAGGATGACAACAAGGTAAATCACGTCCACACCTGACAATTTAATGAGTAGCTCCCTTTCCTATCTGTGAACATGTCCCCATATAGCGATGGTTTTGCAAAGAAGTTGACCGTTGTTCCATCAGCGGTGAGGACACCATTTTGCCAAGTCTCACATGTCCTTGCCACAGCAAATGCTTGTGCTTCTTCCATCTCCCTAGAGTCAACCACGGGAATTGTCATAAACTCGTCATGTTGATCGAGGACAGCAACCATTATACAGTTTGTGCAGTTTATCACTGAACCTACACTGACTCCACCCCATTGAGCTATATCTTCAGGTGTTGCTGCATTTCTGTAGTGTCCTACATGGTTGAGAAAGATTGCCAACTGGATTGCCACGGGAAGCTGTGGGTTATTCGATCATGACTTAAGGATCAGGTGGTCACTGATCTGATCAAGAATGAGATCAAAAACCTCAGGGTTGGCATGAGCTTTTTTACAGAATAGATAAGGGCGAAAATCTGTGAAGTGGTCAAGGAGATGGAGTTGTGATGCACAAATAGTAGATATGGATATCTTGTTCAGAATATGTGTTCTGACCACTTCGTCTTGTAGCAACCTGATTGCGTTGAGCAAGTGATGGTAGTGTGTGGCCTTCTGCTCTGTTGAATCAAGCGAACTATCCAATTCATCAGATAGTTCAGAGTTGGGATTGATCTCAACAGGTGGCATTATGGGTGATGGGGGTGTAATGATGGTATACTCAAGGTTGTTGTCTGAGTTATCTGAAGACAGGTCTTCCTCATCACTTCCATACTGTAAGTTGTTCAGTTGTCTTTCTGCAACTTTAAGTTCTAATGAGTCAATTGCCTGCAGCAGAATCTTCCTTTCAGATGTACGAGGCATGGACTCAGAGTAGGAGGACTTGGAGGAGGGGGGGGATGAAGAGGACAGTGTTATCTTGCACGTTATAAACACACTTTGGATTCTGTTGAATGTTGAAGCCTATGGGGGCCTGTTCACTCCGTTTTTTTTTCCCTGACCACTTCCTCTGTGCTGTGGACTTCACAAGTTTTCAAAGTCTTTGGGCCATGGCATGACCAAAATTCAAACTCAGTACAGTCATATCATAGCCATATCATAGTCAAAAAATAGCTTATGATAGCCTACTTGAATGACACTACTGCTGGAGTGCAAAGCATCTGTGTCAGTGGCTCTTTCCTTGCCCTTTTCCCTTTCAAGCTAGATTGGTTGGGAGAAGTCTGACCTGTCTATTGGGGTGGCATGAGCATGATGGAAAGGACAGTGGAATATGTGTGAACACTCACTGTCACACAGCCTTGGCATCTCAGCACTGTTTGAGGTTGAAGCTCCACCCCAACCTCACATCACATGGAGGCATGGGTCCTGCAGAAAACCTGACCAGTCTTGTTGCTGTTTGGGCCCTAAGACTTCTACCAATTAATCATAAATATACCAACCATCTACCAGTCCAAGGTCTAGATACAGTCACCCGTTGAACATATCAGGTGCAACCTCTATTCCGAGGGTGTTTTTGGCAAACCCTCTCATCATCTGCTCCAATTCGTCCTCGAAACCATCGCTTGACTGGCCCAACATGTGTCGGACCCATTGGCGTACCTTGCTTGTCCAGAATGCCAAGTCTACGGAGAGCATGACACTCCGGAAGGCGAGATCGTGCAAGTACTCTTTGAAGTATTCTGTCCATGTTAGATTCGTAGAGGTTGCTAAGGACGCGGAGGCCCAGTACCCCGTGATCTTGATACGGTTCACCGGCGAGCCAAGCACTTGGTTGTTTCCTATGATGCAACGTCATTCCAGTAAGGTTGTGACGAAATAGTGTGCACAAACCTTGGACAATTCTAAGACATGTTCTCGTCAACGACCATGAGCACACAGACGACGCCGAACACGTACCTCATGTTTCGCCCGAGAAAGATGAGTTCCTTGGGCATTTTATCTGTGTCGAGTAAGAACCGCTTCAGTTTAGCTTTCATCTGCACGCTTTGTTCGTATTGGTTCAACTCTGCAGGCTCGCTCCCGTTCCCGTTCGCTGTCTTGCTCTTCTTTCCATACCGTACCGGTCGCATCAATGTTGCGCTTGCGAATAAGTCCGGCGTACCAATGCCCCATGACGTCGACACACGCTCGATCGCATCCCAATCTGCAGCCAATAGGCTCCGCCATAGAGTCGCATATTCCCGCCGGAATGCCTCCTCGACGCGCACATACAGCCCATGATCCAGCAACACCAGCTGCGGATACCTAGGGTTCGAGGGATGCGGTCGGACGATAATGTTACCAGGATGCGGATCACAGTGCACCCATCCCCAGCTGAACATTTGCGCGCTGAACAGTTCCACCATGGTTTGCATGATTGACTTGACGCCGCCTTTCAACTGGACGCCTTTCGGCGAGGGGTGGATTCTAGAGATGGAAGTGGGGATGTCGTTACTTCCCTCACTCATCAGAGCTCGGATGGCTGCTCGATCGCTCAATCGCACGCCGTCGATCCACTCGGCAGTGAGAACTTTTTTTGTTGAGTACTCCGGGTAAACTCGGGGTATGTGTACCCTGCCAGCGAGACGTGGCTCAGAGGCGATGAACTGGGCAGTGACTTGCGCGTTTTGAGCTTCTTGCACAAAGTCTAACTCCTGTCTGAGGTGGCTGTTGATAAAATCTGTGCCATGTCGTGAGAACAAGCGACCATCGACTCGAAACCGGGAGAAGTGAGGAAGAACGAAATAACCCACCAACGGCAAAATATACTGGCAGATCAAACATCCACTTCTCGAAGATCCACATCACCACACGAAATGCACCGAGGTCCCATTCGATCTGTTTCGTTACGTCTGGTTTTTGGATCTTAACAGCCACCCACTCGCCGTTCTTGAGCCTGGCACGGTGGACTTGTGCAACGCTCGCGCTGGCGATGGCGTCTTCTTCGAACACGTCAAAGATGCCATCTGGGCCTGCAGGAGACCGACCGAATTCAGATCGAAACACATAGAGGATGTCGGAATAGGGTATCTGAGGTGCGTCGTCGAAGAGGCGGGCGAATTTATCCTGTATGGGACGTGGCAGTATGGGCGAATTAGCGCCGATTGCCTGACCTTTGGAAGTTAGGTGAATGTTCCGGCCGAAAAGTAGGGCTTCCATGGATGTGCCCACCTATCTTGATATAGAGACCGCCATTCGACGTGAATAGGTCGTACATCCTATCCGCTACGCGTGTATGAAGCTGCGGTATCTGATCTGCCTTTTCAGGTTGAAAGTTGAGCTTGTAGTCGAGGGATATCATGGCACACTGTGACGAAACATGAACGTCAGAGAATTCTAATGATATGAAGAGCGAGAACGTGAAACGGTGGAACCATCATGAGGACGGATGCATATCATATTCGAACGACGTTCAGCGGAAGAAGCCGGATGGCTGATTCTGGAAGCACCGCGGGTAACAGATGGAACGAGTGAACTCACCGTCCAAAGAGTACGAAAGTTGCGGCTCACAGCAGAAGCGTTGAACGTCTTGTCTACGAGCCAGAGCGTGCCGAGCGATGCTGCCACGTATGCAGACCGTCTACCCACCGTACGCCAGCACGCATGACTTGGACGGGTCGAGGTGTCGATGTGGATGAGCGACCGTCCTGGCCTCGACAAGAATGTCAACCGCTTCGTGATGGGACAGAACATGACAGCGCTGCCATACAAGCACTTTGTCCAATCCAAGGCACGGTGACTCGGACATGACGCAAGCCGATACGGCAGTCACCAGTCCGGAACATTCCGGCGAGGGACGGAGTTGAAGCCCCTTTGTTCAACCTGTCAGCGGAGTGTCCGACACTCTTACCCAACACCGTGGTTGACGTTTTGCTATCTCCATCGGTGTACACAGCACACTACCATTCCTCGGACGAGTCACGAAACCGATCACGAAAGTAGGACCCCCAAGTCGGCAAGGCCTCAGAGTCCGAGTCTTCATAGCAATTTTAGCGCAGTTTGTATCGCACCTCACGCTCATCGCCAGCAAGCAGCCTAAACAGATCCCGGCCGGTCAAAGATGCAGTTGCAGCGAGTTCACCTGGTCCAATCACTGATACTTCTCGGTCACAATGCCTGTCACCAATTCGTCGGAGGTCAATCCAATGGGGTAATGCCACCGGTGAACAATTCACAGGTTTACCTAACACGATATGACTAATTGCCAGGGGTCAGCTTAAAAGAAAACGATGGGTACCTTTGCACCCAACCGATCGCTCGCTTTCGAATGGTCCCTACGCCTCTACACTCTCCACGGTCTTCGCGTCTCATTGTCACCCTCCTATCCCTATTATCCCAATATGTGCCCAACCTCATTCGCCGTCTTCGTGGCGCCAACAACGATCCCACTATCTTGCACACATACGCAAAACGTGCAACGTCCAACCCTAACAGTACCGAGTTCATCATTTTCGCCTGTCTCATTCCCGTCCTCGTGTTATTATCCGGTGTATTTGCCGGTTTGACATTAGGTTATATGAGCTTGGACGAGACCCAGCTCAATGTCCTCAGCATTAGTGGCACCTCGTTTGTTTCCCCTTGCTGTCATCCTGTGCAGCACCACTGACTCCTTCCCCACAGCCAGCAGAAACTCTATGCTGCTAAGATAAAGCCTATCCGCGAGAATGGTCACCTTCTTTTGGTCACCCTCTTACTCGCTAATATGATCGTCAACGAGACACTGCCCATCATTTCCGATCCCGTTCTTGGCGGAGGCGTACAAAGTGTTGTCGTTAGCACGGTCCTGATCGTCATGTAAGTCTTCTAGCCTCTTCTATAATATAAAATCGGTCTAGAACCTTGATGCGCGTGGCCTCGCATATTCTCACGCCATGTGATCCCACACTGATGCGCCAGTTTCTGCTTCTTCGATCTTAACGGTCTCTGATACTGTGTTTCTTGTCCCAGCTTTTCGGAAATTATTCCGCAGTCTCTTTGCACCCGTCATGGTCTCTACTTAGGTGCAAAAATGGCTGGCTTCACTCGTGTTTTGATTTACCTCTTGGTTCGTCCTGTGGTCCGATATACTTGACATCCGAGTTACTGATGGTCATATTGCAATAGGGAGTGGTTGCTTGGCCTGTCGCCAAATTACTCGAATTCGTTCTTGGACCCCATCACGGGATCATCTACCGCAGGGCGGGTCAGTGCTCTCGCATCATTTTTGCGATATTGTCTCGAATCTCTTCCAATAGAACTCAAGGAGCTGATCGCAATGCATTCCTTGATGTCTCCACATGGTGGTGATTTGAAGTCGGACACTGTAACTATCATCGGTGCTACGCTGGATCTACAAGAGAAAGTCGTGAAACAGGTAAGTCGGCATATCTGTTTCCTACGTTCATAGTTTCCTGATCAATGAGACGGACAGGCCATGACTCCCATTGAGCGTGTTTTCATGCTTTCCATTGACTCGACTTTGGACTACGACACGATGAAGAAGATTTGCTTGACTGGTCACAGTCGCGTGCCCGTTTTTGAGGAGGTCGAAGTTGCTGCGGATGCTTCTGGTCGCCTTGAGAAAGTCAAGAAAATCGTCGGGATTCTTCTCGTCAAGCACGTATGTCACCGCCTCCCTGCATCGACCGTTCGCCTAACGCCGGCATTAGTGTGTCATGCTCGACCCAAAAGGTAATGGAACGTTTCGTTCCCGTGTACACATCTGACTGAATCGATCATCCAGACGCAATCCCTGTGCGCAAGATACCTCTAAACAAGGTTCCTTTCGTCCCAAATAATGAATCCCTACTCGGTATCTTGGATAAATTCCAAGAGGGCCGGTCTCACATGGCCATCGTCTCTCGGTTTAGCGTCGAGAAAGCTGCCTCTGTCAAGAAGGTCGCGAAGCGTACCCTCACCCAACTTCTCCGCCAGAGCGTTGGCATCAGCGATTCCAGTGACTCCAGCGAGTCTAGTGACGAGGAGGATTCTGGTCCTAGGCACTGGGGGGGCGCAAAACGTTCCAAGGAGCATCGTACAGGTGTTTTGTCGGCAGAAGACTCTGAAAAGGATCCGGAAATCCAAGATGACGAAGCCACCGAGCCCAGCAATCCAGAGAAGGATACCAAAGAATCGTCCATGACAGTGGAGAAGCGCAACAAATCGAAGCGTCAGCATCAGCGTCGAAAGGCCGACCTCGAAACGGGCTTGGCAGAAGAAACGGCAAAAGGTGTCAACACAAAGGATAAGCAGAAGATAAAGTTACCTAGATCCGGGACTGGTTTGGAACAATCCATGCCCGCTGACGCTCTCTTAACCAAGAAAGACGCCAAGGATTTCTTGCAGGGTATCGATCCAGCGGTCATGCCGCTCGGCATTATTACCCTTGAGGACGTACTTGAAGGTAAATGGTTGCTTCTCCATGTGCCCTCAGTCTTTCACCATTTTTCCAGAGTTGATCGGTGAAGAGATATACGATGAATTTGATGTCGAAGCTAACAACGGAACTATATCGTCTTTCGTTCCATCCGAGCTTGCTAGCACTAACAAACCACTCGAGACTGAAGCATCCACAAATGTTGCCTCTCAGATTAACGATGGTTTTGCCACGAGCAGCTCTGTTATCCGCCCGCTCAACGCTCTTGGTTTCAATTTCTTGCGTTCGACGAGCGCTCCTCCCAGTCCTCGCCATCGCAATAAGGTTCCGCCTACGCCTCCTACCCTTTCTCGATCAGTTCAACTTGACGCACCAGAGATAGTCGCAACTCGTTTAGCGGCGACGATCACAGAGGGTTCTGAAGTAATCACGACAATTCCCGCTGACGAAGTCGAAAGGGGGCCGACCAAAGTACCTATCGTCTCGGCATCCGGAAACGTCGCTGATCTTGCTACATCTTCGTCTACGACTCTGAAGCCAGCCGCCAACGGTTCACTTCTCCTCAGCTCTACTGGTTCCTCTTCGCCTCGGTCCAATTCCTCTGCGACATCCCTGGAGGCCTTCTTATTAGATAGGAAACGTCGTCTGGCCGCCACTGGTAAAGAAGGTGGTCCCGTCACGGCACGCACCAGCACGATTGACGATTATGATGCGAAAGCGCTAGCATTGCGGGCTCCGGTAATCTCCAAAGGCACGAGCAAGTTCAAGAGCAGTCCCCTCGGAGGCGGCGAACGGAGTGGCATTGTCGTAGCGGAGAAAGTCAAACTAGATATCAAGGGCGAACAAGAGGATATCCGCGTGGCCGATACCGCTCCGAACAAGAAAGAGGATGACTCAGGTTACTTATAACATTAGTTACGGGAGCTAGGCTGCCCCCGTATGTACTAACTCATCTTGACAACGATTTACAACGGCTTTTTTTCATTTTGCTATCTTTTTTCATTGGCGTCAGCCCGTCTTGCTTGTCTCGATCTTCTATGCTGTTTGTGGTGGCATCAGGTCGTACTATACCACATGTACCTCTCACTACTGTTTGTTTCAGTCGAACCAAGTGTTTACATAGTGAAGTGTCTGCAATGAAGCACTTATGTGAATTATAAAACGTTCTTGAGGGATTTCATAGCCATATCACCCACGACTTCGGGACCCCAACTGTCCCATCCATCCGCACCCGCGCCGAGAAGCCCGCGGCCAAGCTTCGTCTCCATACCAGACCCCCTTCGCACAGCCTCCTTCATCTCCAACCCTGCGCCCTCCAAGCCATCCAAGACTGCGCGATACAACGCCTCTTCCGTCGGACCCTGCACTCCCCTGCACCCCACCTTGCCATCCAACACGGCCATGGTTGCGAACGCCACCGGCAGACCGACGCACCTGGAC
>JBBPTU010000593.1:0-19651 GCA_038094295.1 Tylopilus aff. beelii | reverse complement strand
AGGCGGGTTAACAAAGATATATGGATTCCGGCGGGGCATCGTTGAAGGAAGGTCGTAGAAGAACGTTGACATCAAAGGAATATCGTCGTCCGTAATCTCGCCGAAGTACACCTTGGGAAGCGTCAGTGATAGCTCTTCAGCCAGGGTAGGTCACACATGCCATCTCCTGAAGGACCTGCAACTGCACCGTGATTTCGCTAGCCAGTTGCTGGAATATATTCTGCAAATGGGAACTTCATCGGGACACTCTAGAACACGGCGGGTTGTGGCACTTACATCATTGATCGTGGAATGCCTCCCATTGATGAAAGCGTGACCCTTCCCGGTATTGGCTTGACCTCCTATACCTAGTCTTTGCCGGTACTTTTGTGATCGAGAGATGATGTCCTCTCCAGTTACTTCATCAACGATCGGAACGTTTCCCTGCGCAACCTCAGTAAAATCGTCCTCAGCGCCAAGTAAACTGTACGTTTCTTCTATGATTTGCCATGAAAGAACTGACAGTCGTCGTTCCGCGTGAGCACGCGAGAGCTACGATGATTCATTAGGATGACATAATAAAAGCCCTGGATCTACATACCCCCTGAACGAACGCGATCATACGGTCGCGTCCATACTTTTGGTTGACGTAGTAGACAAGTCGGGCCATCATCAGGCCTGGTAAAGAATGAAAACTGAATGAGGTGGGACGTGTTTAGGGACTTACTATCACCCTCGCCTTCAGGAACAAAACCCCATCTAACTGAGAATCCCCGAGCCACGAAATGCTCAGATAAGCTGTTGAGAAGCGACAGAGATCGCATCTGCGACAAATCAAGGACGAATATCACATTGGCCAGGTTCTGTCGTATTCGGAACATGGGTGAAAAGAGTGACATGGCGTGAACACGTAAAAGCTGCAAATCATCCCATTCTAAGTTAGAAATGTCAATCGAACAGGGAAGTGTAAGACGAACAGCTTGCAAAGATGGATCAGATTTGGCGTAGCGAACATCTGCGGCTAAATCATTCCAATACAATATGACACCTCCGCCTTCCTGCCTGTCACTTGCATCAACAAGCTCATCGAAGTACCCGGCATATTTTTGAGGAAGTGAAAAGGATTTATTTTCTTCGCTCGCCCGGGTCTTTGCAGAACCACGAGTGGAAGTTGTTTGAGAAGTGGAAGAATCGGATTGCTGCGAAGTCGAGTGGACGGGATGCGTAAGAAGTCCAATCGCCTGCTCTGTTCCCAGACCCAAATCAGCAAGAGACTTCACAAGGGTACGCTCTCGCTGCAGAGTGCGCAAGAGCCTAAGTACGCAAATTCAGTCATTATAACCAATGAGTTGTAACGAGATTTTTACCCGAAGATGCCAGCTGCACTACCTTCGTTCTCGGTGAGCAGCCGTCCGTTGACCCAAACCGTGTTCACCCCCGGAGCAGCCTTCCCCGAGTTATCGTAAATTTCATCCGACACCTCCTCTGATAGTCTGATTTTGCGCGCAAGCGACGTAGCATAAAGCGGGAACGAATTCGTAAGCGTTTGAAACAGCTCAACGCCGGAGAGGGGTACAGTATGGTGATTATCCCAACACTGATGGACATGCTGCGGTTCTATGCGGGGCTTGTCGGAGAACATCATCACGAACTGGATTGCTTTTGCACCCAGGTCTGCGTGGCAGGATTGGAGATATCGCACGGATTAAGTGAAATCATGGAACGAACCTGCAATTTCTTCGGATGTCAATGGTTCCCCTCTCCCTGCTTTTGTTTCGTTTTCCTCATCGATATACGGTAAAGAATCGAAAATGCAATTGAGAAGTTGTTCGTTAGAAGGGGGTTGGTTCCCACTCTCGACAGAGTCGCTAGTCGTAGACGCGTGTGATTGATGTTGGTTCCTATCGTCGAGAACCAAATAGTCCATTTTCTTCAAGTCGAGGGAAACGCCATATCCCGAGAGGTGGCTTGTCAGATCGCCTTGCTCGTGTTTCGTAGCTCCCTGCGCCCAGCGAAGGACATATTCAACTCTTGGCTCCAAGCTGAGAAGCGCATCATGAAGAGAGTGGAATGATGACGAGGTAGGGTCGGCAAAGTGGATAGCGGAATATCGCGGCTCGTCTAAAGAGGGAGAAAATCGATGGACGTGGTCAAAGGGAAGGTGCGTCGGTTTCGTGACAATTCTGCCGTCTTGTGAGTTGACGAGTTGAAGAAGGGTCTCCGCGTCGCAAACGATTTGACCGTACCAATCGACCCAGGAAGCGCATTCCGGGGTGTGAAGCAGGTTGTTGTCGGTCAAGTCAGCGACATGGCGGTCGTAATGTTCTGCAGATGCGGCCAAGCGAGCAGTTTGGGCATGCAGCGCAAGGCGGACGCGGGCAGAATTGAGCGCGGCCTGATGCATATGACCAGCTGCAGCCGTAAAGACAGCCTCATGGGCTAGTTGTGGGTTGGCGGGTCGCTCTGTGGGGGAAAATGAGGAAAGCAGAGGGAAAAGAACGGAAGGGTCCTCCGCTGCGACTGATTCGCTAGAAGACGAGTGAGTGGTAGTGACTGAGCAAGGTCGAGGACATACAATGCCTCGAGTAACGGATCGCTGGGTGCGAAAGACGACTGGAGAGTGATGGTGACTGGCGGAGACGCGCCGTGAGCGCCGAGCGCACTCAGCACCACGCCTGCGAGGGCGAACAGCGTTCGCGGTAAGCCCATGCCTGGCAAAGTACTAGTGACGCGACGGGTACCTCGACACGTCTGCCTGTCACGTGTCCATCCCGGCAAATGCCGCAACTCCGCTCATCCTCCGGAATAAAAGG
Source organism: Tylopilus aff. beelii (assembly GCA_038094295.1). Taxonomy (NCBI): domain Eukaryota; kingdom Fungi; phylum Basidiomycota; class Agaricomycetes; order Boletales; family Boletaceae; genus Tylopilus; species Tylopilus aff. beelii. The sequence continues at coordinate 16,859 of JBBPTU010000593.1, read as the reverse complement.
CCGACCTCGCGTCCCGTCTTTCTTCACTCACGACAGCTCGAAAGCTGCGAGGCTCAGCACGCACAGGACGCGTCTTGCACGCGTCTTTCCTCCTGAGCGGGAAGGTCTGAGCATCAGTCACCCTCGATCGTCTCTAGCTGGGACCAGTCTTCATGGACTGCGCGACGTACCAGAAACGCAGTTGCCATTGCGCGATGGTCGACTTTGAAATGCGTCGCGGTGACTGGGTGGGTGCTTTCTTTCCAATGTGTTCAATTCAGCGTTTTCTATCGCAGCAATTGCGTCTTCGGATGCACTTCGTGGTCCCAGTTATCGTTACACACGTTGAACTGTGCGGGTTTTAGACATGACGATTGATCTCCACGATCAAATGAGGAGCAGCCAGACTCATCCGTCGCTGCTGGAAACAGCTTACTCGCTCTTACGGGAATACATGTGGCCCCCTACGCCCATCCCCTGCGTTACCTGCGTCCCGTGATACCCTATCACCCTCTAGTGCACACACCTTACCAGCACCACCCGTCCTTTACTTGTTAGGTCCAACCATAGACCACTGTATCGACCCCTGACCGCGTTGTTTCGCACTGGTTCGCCAGTGTTACGATGGTAGCTTCATTCACGGAAGCTACCACTGTATGCTGTACGAGGAGATGTGTTGGATTGTCGCCTGGACAAGGAACACCCATCCTTTAGTTCACTTCGTGGCTCGTGGTCCTTGACTGCGAAACTCGATTCAGACTATTCTCGGACTGTCGTGTTCATTTCCTCTTTGCGGGGGATGCTTTGGCTACTTTTGTTGGTCTGGGGATGACGATGTTATACAATGTCATCTCCAGAACTACAAATGTATGATACACTCATTGACACGTAAGTCGTTTGTTTTGGTTCTGATAGACAAACTTCGTTCTCCGCTGTGAATCTGTGTATCTCATGTTGAAATGTACATTTGCTGCTGTCACTTGATGAATTGAAACTAATTATTTGATCTTTTCCGTTGTATGACCGTTGCGGTACTCGTAGAAAGCACAGCAACAGAAGTGCTAAGGAGGCATGCGCAGCTAATGATTAGTGTCTTCTAGTCGCCGACCCATTAATTCTCTTTGCGAAAAATCTTATCGGCACAGGACTTTGCACATCTGGCATGCTGAAGACGTGCAGAGAGTTTATCACAGCAGGCACTGCCTAATACATTGCTTCTCTTCGTAGGACTAGTTCCAGAATCCTCATCGCTGCCTCGTGTACATTGATCGAGGGATACTCATGGCCGCATCAGCGTTACCTAGCCTCCTTCCTCTCCCTAATCGCAGTTACATTCAGCCGGAAAAGAGGGCTATGACCGTTCGTGGGCGCCCTTCGCTACACGATTCACCTGCCGCACACTGCACCATGCGGAGAACTCGTTGATCGTCGTAGTTCATTCCGGAGTTGTGGTGTGCGAGAGCTGCACCAAATCCTATATCTGAACGTGGGGAGCAACGGCGCCATCGCCAGTTATCAAGCTCAGTTACGCGACTTCTCGCCCGATCGGGCCTATCAAGCCATCCTAGGAGACACGTACTTGTCAAAAAGGGTCGTGGAGCCGCCCGGCACGTTAGATATCCGACTTTCGACCCTCGATGCAGACCTCCCGGGTCGCGAATCAATTTAATTATGGGCAGCCTAGGCCCGGAACTGTGAGGGTCGCCGGGTCAAATCTGAGCCGGATCCTGATCAATGATCACTGAACGAGTAGATTGAACTCTGTACGGGTGAACTAGGGATCAACATTTCGAAGCTTTGATCCTTTGTTACCGGCGTTCCGCGTCTCGCTTTTTTTTTTCTTCGTGCGTCTCACGCCGTCACGCCGTGGCCATGGTCGGCGACGCCCGATGAAAGCAAGGATCAAAGCGTATCCCCAATGGTGATGCGAGCTGCGCCACGATGGCGTCAGATGGTTAAAATAGTGTTCGGCCGCTGGAGGATAAGAAATACGCCCGATACGACAATCGAGCGACAAACGTCAGACCTGGCTGTGCTCGTTTTCTTTCACAGAAGGAGCTAGTTTTGGATCATTGTACGCCACCCCACCGAATGGCAATGCTGAGCACGCTGTGCGCAACGACATGCGGTTGCGGCCACCGCTCGACCCCATTGCCCAGGCATCGAGGGTCCAATATTCAAAGTGATCAGAGCTTCTTGTGGTAAGGGACCCACCCGCACAAACCTTGATGCAACGGCTCTGGAAGAGCATTGATAAGGACAGGCTTGGCGTCTCAGAACCAGATGCTACCAGCCTTGGTTGTCAACGGACAGTACAAGAATTACCGATGTGAAACAGTCTTCTGGCAAGTTCCGCGAGACTCTCGGGGACAGGAACAAATGACTTACGGGAGGTACACGCGCTACACGCACAATATCGCTCGGTATGGGCAGCTGAAACTTCAATCTGGAGCGTATCTGTCGAGATATGAAGGCTCCAGTGCAGATGGGGTCTGGAAGGACGGAAGAAAAGCGTGAGACGGGAAGACCAAAACGGTCCGAGGAGATGCCTCTGCGGGATCAAAACGAAAGCATGGAGGCGTACGTCAAGCACAGCAAGCCTGTCTGACATTTTTGTGCTACGGGTTGCCATCATTCCGGGCGGTTTGATTCATGAAATATAATTTTTCTCGAACGATCGAGAACCGGGCGGTCCCGCGAGATGCTGCGGACGACGTCGTCTCGCGTGACCGGCGAATACGACATACTGCGGATGCATGGCGCAGGGGGCGGACATGAGAGTCCTGAAAGTGACATAGGTGTGGCAGAGTACATGACGTCTCTTTTCCTGGGCCACGACGTGGCAGCCCATACAGGAGGGGTGGTAGGGTGGCAACCCGGGCACGAGAGGTAATTGTGAGCAATGAAGCAGGGTCGAGTAGTACGGGGACAATAGATGGGGGGGCCGTAAGGGGACCCGGGAGAGATGTCACGGGGGTGATGGTGGCACTCCTATCAGCGACGACAACAACGCTAGCCAAAAGGGGGAGTTCAAGGAAGACGTGCACACCTTGGACGCAATGTGTTCTGTCTTCCAAACCGGGCCAGGCACGCATTTAGAGTTCAGCCCAGATTCCCACTCCGACGGGCCATATACGGCATGATCTTGCGCCCAAGCGGCTGTGCCGCGGGCGGAGAACAAAAGTGCTCCAAGCCGGCTGACGTGTTTGATCAGACAAAATCGACCGTCAAATCCCACCGCCGATATCCTCGTTTTTTATTTCCCCCCCTCCAACCGCCAACGTCCTCGCCAAGTTCCCCTCCCCGTCGCTCCCGCAGCGTCGACCACGCCGTCCATGTTGCTCGCACACAAGCCCGTCCCGCTCCCCATGTCCCTCCAGACGTCCCACCGTCGCCATCCCTCGGCTCCGCCCGCCGTCGTCGTGCAGCCCACCAAAGTGCCTGGCATCCTCTCCATCTCCAAGCCCCTCCGTGCCGACTCACCCCGCCAACATCAGTCGCAGGGCCATCTCCGCCAGCACCGCTCACCAAAGCCAAAGCACGCACAGCCCCATAACAGGTCTCCTCAGCCAGCACAGGAGATTCCACCCGTGGCCGAGAAGCCGGTCGTACAACCCCCGACGCCCGTTCCGGACAAGTCTCCGCGTGGCAGACAGACCAAGGCTCCGAAAGATAAGGGTGCGGCAAGGTAGATCTCGTCACATTCGCACATCCCTCCCGGTCTCACCCTCGTTCCTTTCACGCCCAGGAGCACCTCCCCTCATGGACAATCACGACGCAACAACGTTCGCCAACCTTCTCCCCCCATACTCTCCTCGCAGGTAGAGGGCCCCATATTATCTTCTACCCAATCCTTCCCCCGCACTAGTAATCCCGCAGCAAATTCGTTCGATCCGTTCATCGTCAGCTCAGACTCTGATTCCGACAACGCCCGCGTTTCGTTCCCATCTAGCAGTGGCCCCACCAAGTTGCTCCCGGCCCCTCCTTCGGGAAAATCTTCCCGTCGTAGAAACATCGTCGCCCGCCCGCCCGCAACACCTTCCCCTGCGCCTCGCCCCGTTCCTGTTCCCAAGGGCAGGCAGCCCGCCTATCGCAACAATCTCTCACGGTCAGCCCCGAATCCCCGGGTCGTCCCTCACTCCGAGAATAGGCGGGCATCCGCGGGTCGTCCCACGGATTTTCCTGTCTGCGATGACACCACTGACGTGGAAGATAGCACTCCTCCTTCCACGCCGATTCGGGGATCCCATGCAGGGTCTACGTGGCAGCGCCTCTCTCTCGATGGTCCTCGCACAGCGCCGTTGTCTTTCAATGCTTTTTCCTTTGCCAGCCCTGCGGGCTCGACTCCTTCACGAACACGCCACCACCACCATCGCACGCCGAGCGAAGGCGTGTTCAACATGTCCTTTGACGAGGATTTGTCCACTACTTCCGACGCCTCGGAAGAGCTCAAGAAGCTCTTTGGCTTCCCGCCGAAGCGATTCGGCTCGGTTGGGCCTAGCGCCACCCGTGTTGGCAAGGACAAGGCCGGGTTTTTCGCGAGTTCCGAGTTCCAGAACTCGCCGAGCCCGGACGAGTTGCCTCCCCCCGCTTTTTGAGCGGTCCCCTCCTTTATCTTGATTCATATCAAAAGTGTAGAGGTGAGCCCCGCTTCCATTCAGACTGCCAATCAGTCGCTCACGGCAGTGCAGCTTAGACTATTCGTATTGGCGACCAGCCCCCCTAGACTAATATCACTTCACCACCGACATAATGGTTTCCTAGCATTCCCGGAATATCTCACATTGCCGAACCCTCCTCGACTCGTCGACTCATTCATCCCCGTCGACGCGGTCTTCCGGGACGCCTTTTGTCTCACCGCTTTTTTCCGATATCATTATTCATCCGGCAACTTCCGGCTTGGTTCTTCCATGTGATCTTTTCTCCTGGGGCTGTTGGCATCGTCCGACGAATAGTGTTTCGCTCTCTGCTATGGTTTGCATCACTCGGTCATCATTTGGTCACGGTATTTCGCACAGGACACACTCACGTTTCTCTCCATCCCCCGGAGGTTTACATCCGGGTTCTGCCTAGCGTCGATATTCATACCTCGCTCGCTGGCGGACTTACACTCCGGCATCCCGCCTCTTCCCATTTCTTCATCTATTTCCTCACATCAATGTGTCAGTATCCCGGCTCATTTTTGCATCCGCATGCTTTCACCACATCGCAACGCGCTTCTTATTTTGGTCCCCGAGAGATCGGGTCTGTACAAAAGGAGTCGACGAGGCCACATACATTAAAAAACAATCATCCGCTCAAGCCTCGGCTCAGTCATGTGTATACGATGAACCCGCCGTTGTTCAGGTTGCGCGCCACAATTCACCAAGAAGCACAACTATCCGCCTGCCTCTGCTTATTTATGCGCGGCTTTGCGTAACACGTGCAGGGCTTCTATTTCTTCCCGTCTTGTGTTCTTGGATCTTGGGACGCTCGAGATATTTTTCCATCACCCCTTCTCCGTCCATGCTTCCACCTTACATATGTCCTTTGCCTTTTTTGGGTTCACGGTCTCCTAATTCTCGTTGCCCTGTTTTTCTAGCGATTCATCCGATGGTCGGGTTATTTATCACCTCCTTCCGAACCGACATCGCTTTTCTTTTCTTTTTTTCTCTTCTATTCCTCTCCCCCCTTTCCACGTGTATCAATATCGACTCGGCCCATAGCTCGGACTATCGCATCGCATCATACCCGTCACCTTTGTGTTATAGCCAGATCCTTCGTTTTCTTTTCGATGTGTATGGTGCGATTCTGGTTTTCCGGTTTATACATTGGACCTGGTTGTACGTTTTCTATCCTCTTTTTGATTCCCTATACTGATTCTCCGTTGTAGGCCTTGTTCCAACTCCAACTTCAATAACGTACACATACCCTTTCCCCCCAGTTGGTGCGACGAGCATAGAACCATACATAGTTGCACGCTAGTCTATTTCCTCCTTCCCACAGTTTAGATTGCTCGTTGCACCTCCTTTCCGCTTCCTACACAGTAGCCTACACCTTCCATTCGTTATACAGCCTCTTCCGACCAGTACACTCTTTCAACGACCTGTTTTGATGCAATAGAAGTTTGTTCAAAAAAGTTCGGTCCACCCTGAGTTGAACTTAGGAAACTACCACCTCCGAGTCAATTTTTCGGATGCGTCCTACGAGGCTCCTAACAGCAGCAAAGCTTCGGCCGAGTCACCATTGGACATGTCCGACCCGCAGCTCTCCGTGTCTATTCAAGATTTACCGTCCTGTTGGTACCTCCACTATCTGATCGCTGCGATCTAATAACATCGCCTGCCCAGACTGCACTGTGCCGAGTCATCCACTCTTCTACACGTGCAGATTTCACCACCATGAGTGCAACAGGTCAAGAGCGTACCCTACACCTTGCCATCGTCGGAGTGGGTGGCGTAGGCTCTGAGCTCATCCAGCAGCTCATCGACTCCGATAGCCCCTACCCCATGAGCATCGCAGCCGTCTCCAACTCCCGCAAAATGCTTCTCTTCACGGACGGCACGACGTCCTTCACCCAAAAGTGGAAGGCCGGAGGCCTCGACGATCCCAGCGCACAGCCTGCAAGCCTCGACGGCCTGCATGACGCCCTCTCGGACTTTGTACGGCGCAAACCGGGCAGGGTCGTCCTGGTGGACAACACGGCCTCCCAAGCGGTCGCAGAGACCTACCCCCGTTTCTTGGACGCAGGCATCCACGTCGTGACGCCGAACAAGAAGGCGTTTTCGGGCAGCCTCGGGCTGTACAAGCAGATCGTCAGCTCGGGGGCGGGTCGGGGCGTGTTTTACAACGAGGCGACCGTCGGGGCTGGTCTGCCGATCGTCTCGACGCTCAAGGATTTGGTGCACACGGGGGACAAGGTGGGTTCGCTGGCGCGTCGTGCGCGTCGTGGCCGTCGAGGTGACCGCGCGGACAGATCGTCAAGATCGAGGGCGTCTTTTCGGGCACGCTGAGCTACATTTTCAACGCGTACTCCAAGGGCGAGGCGGACGGCCCCTCGTTTTCGTCCATCGTGCAGGTCGCCAAGGCGAACGGATACACGGTGCGTCGTCTCCGGAAAAAAAACGGGGTCGCGGCGCGAGGTGACGCAAGGAATAGGAGCCCCACCCGGGGGACGACCTCAACGGGGCCGACGTCGCGCGGAAGCTCACCATCTTGTCGCGCATGATACCAGGCCTCCTCGAGCTTTTGCCCAACGGACACGAGGACGTCCGGCCGACCTCGCTCGTGCCCGAGCCGCTGCGCGACGCAGACGCACAGACGTTTTTGCAGAGGCTGCCCGAGTTTGACGGCGAGATCGCCACGAAGCGAGACGAGGCAGCCAGGCGCGGCAACGTGCTCCGTTACGTCGGGGTCATCGACGTCGCGCAACGCAAGGTCGAGGCCAAACTGGACGAGTGCGCACCCTCGTTTCTCGGTCAACGTGCGTGTGTCGCTAACCCGAAGCGTGCTGAAACAGGTACCCCAAGACGCACGCGTTCGCCACGTCCTTGCAAGGCAGCGACAACATCATCATGTTCCATACCGCGCGCTACGGTGCGCGTCCGCTCCTCGTTCAGGGTGCCGGTGCGGGCAACGCGGTGACGGCGATGGGCGTTGGGAGCGATCTGTTGAAGTTGTTCTAGTACTCACGAACGAAAAAAAAAGGAGGACCAAAGCTGTATAACACGATGTGGGCGATACGTCGAAATGAAAGAACGAAGGTATTGTCGGACCGGGTGGCGCAGGGGATGGCGCGGAATGAACGTCGAACCTTTTTCGCCCACGTCCGCCCACACTCGTCCACGTCAGAAGGTGTGCAGCTGCGAATCTGGGAAACGCGGCCGCATGCGTTTGGGACCGCTGCTAGGAACGTTCCTGCGCAGCGGCGGCAATCGATCTGAGCTGCGGTTCCCCCTGGAAATCAGGTGCGTCCCGCGGTCGTCGTAATCCTCCCCTGGTCTTGTTGTGGTTTCATTCCGAGCGGGACGGCGTTCTCCCGACGTGGATCGTACAGGGGGCTTATCGCGCGGACGTTTGAAACACCAGTCAGGGGGGATCCGACCGCCTTCGTCTTCATGGATCTAAAACATTCTAGACAATTAAAGGTCGTTTGAAATCGCAGCCGTTCTGGACACACACGGGCCTGGGTCACCGTAGACAGCTTCCGGGGATGAAGGTCGTGTGATGTGGTTAGGCTGCTGCCAGCGGCGTCAAGGTTGGAACGGGCAAGTTAGCCGTATTGTGGGTCACCAAGGTTGCCGATCGAGTTGCCTGACATGGTCAGATTGCGGCTTTCTATCTAATGCACGATAAGTTAATGAACTGTGGAAATCCTGGCAAGGTGATAGTATAAATGCAACGCGCCAGAAGAACCACGAGCGGCTGAATAAATTGATGTTGGCTGCTGATGCGGCGAAGAACTTTGATGGCTATCTCTCGTCACGATACAAAGAACTAGTCCGAATGGAGACACGCCGAATGCGAACTATCGCCTCCACATCATTCAAAACTTCACACCATATCTCGTCACCCTTATCGCACAACGAATACAATTAGACACCCTCGATTTCCGAACAAAACGACTCGGTCATGAACAAGTGAAGAGTGGAACCAGCGATGAAATTCAGGTCAGGCCACCTTGTCGCGTCGAAGCGTCGTTAGGGGTACCGCAAGATGAACTTCTTCATATACCCCTCCCAGCGGCACTGTGCGAGGTTCGAGCCGCCACACGCGGCCAGCATCGTCGTCGGAAAGTTCTTCATGATAGCTCGGAATCGCTTTTCTGCCGCAGCCCTGCCTTGCTCTCGAAACTTCGCGGACCTGGGTGCCTGAGATGGCGTGCTTCGTTGCGTCTTTTGTGCGTCGGCCAAGACCTTCTTTTCAACCTGTCGATAGACCTTGGATCCCGGACGAGTAACGTTCGTCAGCTGCCCAGAGATTTGGTCGAACACGATCTGGGTCAGTTTCGAGAAGAAGTGGACCATCGACCCGGGCGTGCCGCACACGACGGGACAGTCTGGGTTCGGACAACCGTTGGGTACCGTGCCGTTCGCGTAGAGACATTTGCCGTGAAAGTAGGAGGGAAAGATCGCGCGCTCTAGTCCATCGTAGGACACCTTGTTGAACGCGTCGAACACGGGCTTGAAGTAGGCAATGGAGTTCTGGCGACGATTGGCGGGCGGAACGATTTGGGCGTCTACTTGGTCTGCCTGCGAGAACGAAAAGAAGTGAACATCGGCGTGCGAAGGCGGGCGAGGTACATGCCATGTTTTGAAAGGCGTCGATGATGATGGGAGAGTAGAGCTTGAGGTACTCGTTGGTGATGTCGGTGATGCATTCGCCTTCGCAAGCAAGGACGCCGAATGGGATGAAGAAGAAGGTGACAAGTTTGAGTGTAGACACCATGGGCGACACGGCGGGCGTTGAAGAGTTGATGGCCAAAACTCGGTATCCACTTTGGTTGAGCGAAGTATAGTAAAGGATCACGTGCAACGGAGTTGGCATACTATAGAGAAGAGAAAGTAAGCTAGCTTCAATTCGGCTGCGTGTATTTTTGCAGACAGTCGTGATCGGCATTGAATATCGAATCCGGGGTACACGCATTGGCACCATACTCAACGGGTGCGACTAGAGTATACTGAGGCCTCGGAGTTGTGACAATATGATAAAATAGGTGGTGGGACTGCCTACCATCATCAATTCAAAACGTAGACTAATCGTAATCTGTTGAATGACCATTGAGTAGGTGATTAAGAAAAATAAACCACCTCACCTCCCCCTCCATCGTCTCCTCCGCCACCGCCTAGGTCATCGAGGTCATCAGCTTCGCCATTGTCGAAGTAATTTTCGGCGTAGTCATTATCATATTCCTCCTCTACGTCGTAATCCGATTCAGCAGCTTGCGAACCGGCGTCCGACCGCTCTTCGCCACTCTTTTCCTCGTAGATGATATAGTGAGAAGGGATTGATATGAAATCTGGAAGAACCTACCAGTTCTTCAACCTCTTCCACCAGCTCATCAAGATTCACACGGGTTGCTTTGACCTTTTTCTCTGTCGAAAGCGTACATGCATCAGGGCGTTAGGTTTGGAGATGGAACAAACGAAACCTTTCCGTCTCTTCTTAGGATTAAAATAGCCCTCGAATATTTCAGGCGGGAAAAAGGGCGCATGCAAATCCTTCCGTTTGAGAGCAGGATGTGAAGTTGAAGTTTGGCGGTATTTGTCTGAATACCGCTCGAGCTCTACAGAAAGTGTCAGTACGGAATATGCAAAGGGGTAAACGCGGCCAGACCACTCGATTTCGCCGTTTCTACGATGTAATACGGGGACTTGCGGAGTCGGGTGATGAAACCAGTCTGCAGTTCGGATATTTTCTTCTCCTCGCCAGAGAAGTCTGCAAGGACAGGCAACGGATCCAGAGGCTGGGCAAAGACAAGAATCAGGTGGCACGTAAGATCAACAAGGTCTCCAACCATACGGGGTACAATGCATCTGCTTCACGCGATATTGCTTGTACATCGGCGAATGTGAGTCCCATCGGAGGGTTTCCGCCTGGGCCAAATGTGCCGCCTCCTCTAAACCCCCCTCGCCCACCCCCTCGGCCCACACCGCGTCGTGACATGGCCTTTGTGATGCACGCAGATCAATACACAGCCACACACAGCAAAAGATACACAGCCATGTTTTAACTCCGAAACTCCGCTCAAAATATAAATTAGCGTTGCCCGTGTCACGCATTTTTCGCGTCGCCCCTTTGTCAGTGCCACCACTTCCGTCTCGTCCCTCAAGACTTCGCGTACTTCTTTTTCGCTTCTCACTCAAAAAAATGGACAAATCTCTCGACGAGGTAGGCACAAGCGTCTCATCTTTTTTTTTGGCCTTTACTTAGCTCGCCTTTAGGTTATTGCTGCTTCCCGTGTGAAGAACCACCGCCGTCTCGGTCGCCGCGGCTCAGCCAAAACTCAGTTGTTGGGTGGCCCCGCTACTGCGGCCGTCCGTACCGCTGTTCAGAATGCCGCCGCTGCAAAAGTGGTTGCCGCGGCCAACACTACTGCTCAACCTGCTGACAAAATTATTGTCTCCAACCTTCCTGCCGACGTGAACGAAGTCCAAATCAAGGTACTTACCTTTTGTTGATGCCGTGTCTTATTGGATGTTGACGCTCTTGTGAAGGAACTGTTCCATTCCACCGTCGGTCCCCTCCGTGATGTCACTCTGCACTACGACAGCGCTGGCCGTTCGAAAGGGATTGCCGCCGTTCACTTCCAGAGAAAAGGAGACGGAACCAAGGCATACCAACAGTACAACAACCGCCTCATCGATGGGAGTTAGTACCGCCACTTTCTTCTCTGCTTTCCTACACCTCTGTTCTCGGAGGGACCTTTGGCCCGTAGAGGTGACTGTTACTGTTGAACGCTGGTCGACACGTCCACTTCAAAGCTACTTGGGACGATACATCTCAGGCGCTGGAAAGTGCGAGTCGACAGTCCGTCTTGGTGGCGACCATGACTTGTCCTCGCTACCACCACGTTGCCCCGTGCGCGTGGTGAATTACAGCCATGGATTCATAGCGAAGGACTGATCACCCTTCGGAATCTATGTTGCCTGCAGCCAGCTATCCGGGCTTACTTTATGGTGCGGTCATGGGATTTGGTTACGAGTTCGGTGTAAGGATTGTGGAGCGAGGGTCGGTGTCCTCCAGATCTACACCGCTTGACCAATTTCAGGATTGGGCATGTCATGAAGGCTCGATGCGTACGGCGTCGTCGTGGAGAGTACTGGAAGCGCGGATGAACGACTCAGCGATCCTCGGTAACATTATTATGGGTTGCTCGTATCCGTCCCACTTTTTTGCTTGCTGCTTGCGTCAGAACTCAGCCGACTAACGCTACTATCTCGCGCCCGTCCCTCAATACAGAACGACCCATGAAGATTGAAATCGTCGTCGACCCTGCTCGTCCAGCACCCACTCAATCACTGGCCTCTCGTGTTGCCCCTCCACCTGCAGCTGTGGTTGCTACCACTACTACCACCCCGAGAGCGGCGAAGTTGGTCCATACCCTCGACTGGTGATCATCTTGCTCATTTGATGATGTAGGCCTGCTTCGCGTGGCATCCGCAAGGCAAGAGGGCGCTCTAGGAAGGTAAATGAGCGTCCGCAGAAGAGTGTTGCTGATCTCGATGCCGAGATGGAGGTATGGGTTGGTTACCTTTTGGGCTCGATGAGGTATTCTAACATTGTCGTAGGACTACACTGCCAGCAACTCGACTGTCCCTGCTGCTGTCCCTGCTGCTGCTTGAGTAACGTACCCTTTTGGCGTCGTGTAACTTCTCTGCCTCTCATGTTGTTTGATGTGGCTCTTGTTAATGTTTCAACACCTAGCCTTTCATGCATCTCGTAGTTTAGATCCACTATGTACTTTACGCTTTGATTTTACTCTCAACGTCGTCCTGTCCTATTTGTGCCGAGTGTCAGGTCCCATTTTGGCATACAAGGGCTGATCCTCCACTGTTATACCTACGCCATGGAAGACCAGCAACTATTGTTTGCTGATAGACCCGAGTGGGCCGACGTTGTCCCTCTTGAACAATATGAAGGCCCTACTCCTATCGCGCCTATCTTTTATACGCCAGAATGTGCGTAGATACCCTGACTCTGCGATCAAGCGATATCATGATCTTTGAACTCGGTCCACGATTTAGACAAAGATGCTACAAACTACTTTAGGGGTATTGTCAAGACCGGAGAGAAGAGCCTAAGGGTGCTCGAACTTACAGAGAACATTATCCGTCAGAACCCTGCACACTACTCAGCGTGGTGAGTGTCGGACCGCCCCTTTCTAGCACCCGTTTGAATGCTCACTACACGTCGGTCAGGCAGTATCGGTTCAAAACCCTCGTCGCCCTGAATGCCCCTTTGGACGCCGAGCTACGGCTCATGGACGAACTCGCGGTCACCTATTTGAAAACGTATCAGGTCTGGCATCACCGTCGACTTTTGGTCCAGCAGACAAACGACCCCGTACCCGAGCTTGCGTTCATCGCCAACGCCCTACAGATCGATACCAAGAACTACCACACCTGGTCGTATAGGCAGTGGACCCTTGCGCACTTCAATGACGATGCGCTGTGGCGCGGCGAGCTCACGTTCGTCGAACGCATGCTAGACGGCGATCTGCGCAACAACTCGGCGTGGCACCACCGGTTCTTCGTCGTGTTTCAATGCGGCGTCAGGGAGGGCGACGAAGATAGGGATACGGTCGTCCGCAGGGAGCTGAGGTGCGTTGCGTTATGCCAAACTTAGGGCGCGATTCGGAATTTGGCTGATCGTCCGCTCTCCCCCTATAGTTTCGTGAAGTCGAAGATTGCGGTCGCGCCGAACAATGCGTCCGCGTGGAACTACTTGCGGGGTATACTGGATTACTCCAAAACGTCCTATTCGATCGTGCAATCGTTCGTGACCCCTTATTCTGTGCCCCATTCGGAACAACACGAGGCAACCCCGGGAGATGTCGTGGACCTTGAGGATCCCCTTCCACCACAAGGGGCTCAACTACCATGTGTTCCAGCAATTGAATTCATGGCAGATATTTATGAAACAAATGGCGGTGATGATCTTATGAAAGCGACTGAGGTATGGCAATGTTCTGTTTGTCGGCGGCTAACCGGAAGCTAACCTTGCCCTCTACCTTATGGGAAGCTCTGGAAGTCCTTGGCGCATGACCACGACACTATGAGGAAGAAGTAAGTTATTTATCGCCTAACGGGTTCACCTCGGCAATTAAATTGACGTGCCTGCTGCGTCAGGTATTGGGAACATAGAATCAAAGATGCATTACAAAATGTCCGATAAATGTATGAATTGGGTCATAGTGTAAAATGTATCCTTGGGATCAATTACCTCTCCCTGCTGATGAATTAGGGAACAATGGACCAGAGTCTGTTGAACGAGCTAATCCAATCCAGGATCATTCTCATCCACCAGTACCCGTGTCTGGAAGAAACATTCAGGGTTTCTAAAGTCGCGCTGCAACCTGCCCACTGTCATCCATTCGAACCACGATCTTACCAAATTGGCTTCCATGCTTCATCAGCTCAAACCCTTGTTCAGCGGACCCTAGGCCCTCCAACACATGCGACACCATGGGGACTATGGCATGTTCTGCCATGAACCTCGTCGCATCAACGAGGTCTTGATGTGACCCCATCGTTGACCCTTTCCCTTGCACGTCAATATGACACTCTTGACCACAAACCACACGCACCTATAAGCTGGTGGTGCTTCAACACCTCACGCATGGTGAATTTCACGACGGGGTTGGATGTCCTATGTAGCCCGGAGATGAACAAGAGATGATAGAAGCGGACATGAGTGCATACATGCCATAGACAACGACCTTTCCACCGGGCTTCAGCATTCTATTGACCTGAACCATGATGTCGCCCCCACCCGAATCGATGACAGCGTCGAGCGACACGGACCGCCCTCTTTCCGCGAGCAGTCTGGCAAGTTGAACCGGCCAGTCCTCTGTGAGCGACACTCCGAGTCAACCAGGACGGCGTCAAGGCGCAAAATTCGGGGCAATAAGGTACGCACTCGAGGTGTATACGACGCCACCCGCGGCGCCGAGGGCGACCGCTTTCCGAATTTTATCTTCGCTGCCGCTCGTAACGTACACCGTAGCGCCCTTGGCGAGACAGAGCTGCAGCGCGATGAGCGCCACGCCACCGCCAATGCCGGTGATGAGGATGGTCTGGCCCTGGGCAACGCCGGCGTGGACCATGGCAGCTCTGCGCAGAGAGAAGTTGGCATGGGTCAGTTCACCATCTTGGCGGTCGAACCTGGTTCAAAGGTTGACGCACCTCCACGCGGTCAGACCCGCGACGGGCCACGCAGCCATGTGCACGTCATCGAGATGGTCCGGTGTACGAAGGACTTGGTCCCGCTCGACGACGACGTAGTCCGCAAAGGTCCCCAGAGGAGGATATTTCCCACCGCCAAGGATGCCAAATGTAGATCTGCCGACACGGGGAGATGAGATGACCTCTCGGTGGTCGCCGAATATGATGTTACTAACCCAGGTTCTGGTGCGTCGGGGCTACTCCTCCAGCCCCGCATTGGCGTGAGGAATACGCGCCGATGTAGGAAGGGATCCTGAGGATCTGCAGACGCGATGACCGTCCCTGGATCCCGATTCGTTGAACAAACCCGTTGCAAGACAGGCCGAAGTACTCCCACATCCAAGTTACTAGTACTCACCCGCCCCGTCAGCCCCGAACATCGCTCCGAACGTAATACCGGGATATTTTCCATAACGAACCCAAAGCTGGAGCGACAGAATCAGCGGTCCAGTTTGCAGCTGGATGACACGGGATGGTTTAGAAGGTACCGACATCCCTGTGGTTGAACGCCACTGCGCCGATCTTCACCAGGACCTGACCGCTCTCCAAGGCTGGCACGGGCCGCTTCTCTATCACAGCATCATGATAGAGTGGCTTCCTCTCAGTCGGAGACTTCTTGACCACCAGCACGCGCGTTTCTTTGGGTACTGTCATCTTGCTCCGGCCGGCAAAGGCTTGAAGCGACTGGGAGCCTAAGCGTACCAAACGATCGCACATGACACTCCGGACCGCCGCTCCGAGTCCGGGCCGCACTGGCAAGCGCCCGTACACTGGCGACGGGACGCTAATCGAAAAAGTCCGCCACCCCCGCGCACAAAAAAGCCGTTAGCAGTTTCCAGTTGCCTGAAGGTAATCTAACTATAGTACATGATATAGCGACCGTGCGACACATTGATATTGTCTAAAATTACAAAGATATCCAGAAAGTGGACACTTCAAGCCCTCTGAGTCGTGCCGCCGGCGGTGGCACTTGAATGAGGTCCTAATGAGGATGCAGAAGACCCACCAGAGGCCTGAGGTAAAATTGGCGTACAAGCTACACGCAGTACACCAAGTAACCGTATCAGCGCTGTATCAAGTCCAGACTGGTATGTCGTATTGATCATTGCTTCTATAGGTTCAATGACGTCTTGCAACGCCATCGGAGCGTCATGCGAGGTCCGACAGAGGACTTCTAAGTAGTCGGCGATACGGTCAATACGGTTTCTGTCCAGCTGATAATGCCATGCATTTCGGATGTGTTGCATCGCCGAGATGATTATCTGCCATTCTAGTGGATAGTCCCTTGTGATCGTTACGCTGGGATGTATGGCGGCTTCGATGCAGCTGGGGCTGGAGCAGGATCCGACGGATGCAATGACCGACAGTAGCAGGTATGAATATTTCCGGTGCAAGGTTTCGGCCTCGATTGCAGTGTAAGTTTGGGTGTCGGGTTTAGTGTCAATGCATTTCTGGACGTGCCCACGAGCGAGGAGCGGGCCGTGGAAGGTGGCATTATTTGGAGATAGGGACAGGGTAAGTCATGTGTAATGGTTGCAGGAGAGCATCGAAGGGGACTGTAAGTTTGCTTTCATCGCTTTGGAGTAAGTCTTGTAATGAGTGACGGGAAGCAGAGTCGAGGAGGACCCGCGCGGTAGCATGGAATGCGACGTGGCATAATTTTGGATTGTTGCTACCAAGCAAAAGTGTGATGGCACCGAGGCACAAATCGGAGTCACCCATTTCTTGACTCTTGAGAGCTCTCCAACCAAAATGGAAGGACAACGCAAGGCAACAACGATGCTCGTGAAGTGGCAGGACTCCGAAACGCTCCCGACTCTGGAGGAATGGACGACAGCCTTGGATGGTATGCTCGCGTCCGTGAGGAAGGACACGTCGAGCGAGGTCGCGAAAAGTACGTGTATTGCAGTACTACTTACACTCGTCGCTCATGTACGTAGAACTATCGAAACCTAT
>JBBPTU010000592.1:0-20912 GCA_038094295.1 Tylopilus aff. beelii | reverse complement strand
CGCTTGGCAAAGACTAATTGGAGGGTAATCAGGTCGAGATCGAAATGCTGCATGGATCAATCCTGGTCAAGTATATCAACGAGCTGACGGAGGTGGTGAAGGCGCAAGGGAGGAAGGGGTTGTTCGCTCGGTTATTTGGGAAATGACAGGGTGAGGGTTAGGACTTGCTCCATCAGGGTCGGATCCATCGTAATGCAGAGATCGGGCTCAGAAAGAATATGAACAACCGAACTGTGAATCATGGTCTTGTTTGGAGCTGGAATCAGCAGACTCGGTACGCGAACCAACGGCGTGATGCAATGCTGCTGCTGACATCTAGCACTAGATTGCAGTTGCTGGCCAGCGCATACAGTCATCTATGTAAATGCGTGATCTCACAGAATTCTAACAGCACAGAACAAGTGCCAATGACTCAGAGCTCACTTCAGATTATAAGTGGTGGAGGACCAAGGCAGTGGGTCTACAGCAAGGAAAGGTCTATGCAATGGAAGTCATGGAACCCGCGACGCATGGAAGCTGTTAAAGTAACGAGGTCAAGCGGTACACTGAACAATAATGCGTGTGCTTACCACCCATTCTAGGTCCAACAAGTGTCACGATACTTACTGCGGCCATCTAATTATGAAAGACTAAGTGCATCTCCCAACAAACGAGTTGGCGCAATTTTTTGTCGCAACGTGGCCTCAAGGCTGTGTGCGCGAATTCTGCGGAATGAGTTCGACTCCACGTGCGATCGGGTGATCCGTTGTCAATGACTGCAGAACCTTCCTTTCTTTCTTAAAGGCTGTGATGGGTTCTAAAATGTCATCTTGCCTGACAAGGTTTCTCTCAGACCCATAATCGTGAGAAAGTGACAGATGGAATTTCGTTCCCTAGCACGAAGCACCACACCGTGAAGCTACATGTCATGCAGTCTTTTCTCGAATTCGAAACATCCTCGTATAATAGTAGGGTGTAGCTATTGCTGGCGGAACCCCGCGCGCGTACAAGTCTCTCCAAAGCCGTAACTACAATACCTCGATCGTGTTGACGCCATCTATCAACTCCTTCAGCGAAACCTCCTCGCGAATCTGTACCATGACCAAACAGTCCGTCGCAACTCGCCTATACTCCATGAACGACACCGACTCGAACAAGAGTGCGCCAAATGGCTGCCTGAGACGTGCGAGTAGACGAAGCGCCTGGGTGGTCTTGTCGAGCGCCGTCGCGCCGTCTGCGTGCTCCTGGACGAGTAAAGGACGGATCCACGGATGAACGATGCAGAGGTCGTTCATTCCACAGAGGTCGTCTGCAGTCACGATGTCGATGTCTCCAAGCCCAGACGTCGTGACACGATAGGTACCGGGCTTCGTCTCAGGGTCTGGATCCGAGGTGCAGATCACCCCGGAAGTGTGAAAGATGATTCCAGAGAGTCGAAGGCGACTGGCAGCCATAGACGGCAATGGAAGAGAGCGAAGACGAGCGTGTAACCTCTCGAGAACGGGAAGATCGAGTTGGGATGAACGCAATGTTGTCACCCCGAGAGCCATATCACCCGTCTCGACGGGCTGGGGAATATGTGGGGAGACGACTTCACGGTAGACAGTGAGGTCATGTGGCAGGCAGCTGTTATAAATACCAGCTTTCCCAGTCCAAGCAAGGATTGACACATCTCCAGAACCAATCAACACGTGTTCCAGAAGACGCCCGACTGCACGGTAACGCTCGCCATATATGACCGGGATGGATGAATTGAAGATCCCGAGTAAAGAGTATGCAATGTCCTCGACATAGGTCGTTTCGCGCGTCGAAGCCAATGAGAGCTTCTCGCGAACCCTGTCCAAGCCAGGTCGAAAAACTGACAGTTGCCGTTCTGAAAATCCTGATGCCCGCTCCATCTCTGCAACGATGGCTGGCGACTCCTTGTGGTTAAACATCTCTAGGTTGAGATATGGTTTCCAGTCCTCCGTGTAGAATTGCACCGTCTCGGCCGCAACGTATTCCTGGTACGTCCAAACACGTGTATTCCAGATGCTGTTCTGGAGGTCGCCTGGTTCCTGCGAGTCGGACGAAACTCCCCGGAGGTGGACGAGCGTGACAGACGACCCACGGTACCACGTGAACATGGCAACGAGTGACTCTTGCAATACAACATTGCTCTCCTTGTCAATGCAGCAAGTGTCTGACCATACCCATCGCAGTCCGAGAGCACGGACAATCTTGCAAAGCATCTGTAGCTTCGTGTTTGCTGAGGATGGCTCTAGATCGTAGACAGACATGCTCTGGACCTCGTGGAAAAGAGGTTCGCCGTCCTCCCACCGATGGGAGAACATTGCGTATCGATAGAATTTCTTTACTTCATTACCAATCCGCAAACAGTCGATGCTGGAGCGTGTCGTCATCGAGGACCGCAGTTCGTCGAAGGTAGGGTGCTCTTTGAACATGGCTGCCTGCTGTCGCTTGTCGTACATGCGACCAGTGATAGCGTCAATGAGCACCCGCGGCATGGGGCCGATGGTCTGCTGGATTGCGCGTCCAATCAAGGGTGTGATATCGACATATTGCTGACCAAGGTCTGCCCAGGACCAGTCAATTCCTTGTCAAAAATCAACAAAAGACACACGAACTACGAATTTCCAGGTCGGGCGAGGCTCGTATCTTTACACACATCGTCTGAAATGCTTCGAATGCTTCCTTATACTCGCCCGTGCTGTGTAGTGCAGCATGTCTTTCTTCGTAGCCCTTGTGTGATGACGGGTCGAGTTCTATGAACTGATCACGTGGATCACCATGTATGCTCTACGTGATAGAAATCGTAACCAATACCTCATTGCCGCGCTTAAGAAGAATTTCGTGTATGTTCATCGGCTCCAGTGTTATTGCATCTGAGTAATATCCAATGGCCTCCTTGTGCTGTTTAGTATCTTTCGCAGCATCGCCAAGTGCCACCAGCTTCTCGATGCATCGTTCCCGAAAGTCTGAGTAGGATGCGAAGTTAGCATTGCTTATACGACCATCAGAAGCATGTACCTTGTTCCCATTCCATTCGCTCATCAGAGGTCGCATCGTCCAATACCTCGTTCTTCATCTGCTGGAAACATTCGATCACCTCCTTGAGGCGACCATCCTCTTCGAGAAGTTCACAAATGGTGCGGTAGACGAGAAACCTAGGTATTTTACACTGAACGGAGTCAAAACTTGTATCTGACCAAGTACGGAAATAATACCTCGACTGCAGCATCCAAAGCCTCTCCCGCAGAGCCACCAGTCACGATCGAGCGTGCCCACTTTTTCAGAACAGTATTTGGGGCAGGAGGGTTCAGCAGCAGTGCAGCGGCATAAGCCGAAGCCCCCTCGTCATATTTTTCGGCGATGGATGCCTCGTCTCCCATCTTTTCTAATGTCATCGCGCAGCGCTGTTGAAACTCTGACCACCGGAATTAAAAAATATGACGTATCTCAGCAGGTAGGGACTCACCTGCAAGCCAGCTGGAAAGTAGTCCATCTGCTTTTACATCATCTTCCATTGTACTCGTCATCTCGCGAATAGACCCTATGGCATCGTATATGCGGCCTTTGGCATACAAAGTCTCGCATTCATGTTTTCGTTCATGTGCATGGATGATTCGGATAAGGGTATCTGCTCTACGTTCGAGTTGTTTGTTGCCCTGCTGTAGACCAGCAACTTCGTTGTCTAACAGAACCATGCATCAGAGAAGTATCCTGCCAAAAGGCGACGGGCGTACTGAGGTTCTCTTCCCGGATGCGAAATGAGTCGGTCGCTTTGTCGAGGGTACTCTGAGAAGCGGCAAGCTGGTTACGAAGGTCTTGTGCGGTTTGCTCAAGATTTGTGATGCGCGCATCTAGGAGAGGCGGTCAGCGTTGCGTGAGTGCAGGTCATGATGAACATACTCGTGGTCTCGCTAGCGGTGCGCTGAGACGTAGCGAGCGCTTCGCGGAGTCGCTGGATTGTCTGCTTAAGCTCAACATTTTTGTTTCCTGGTGTACATGAACGTCAGTGAAGCGGCGATGATCCAAGTGAATTGATCGTTTTACTGAGGGTATCCATTTCCTGATCGGCGGTGCGCTTAGAGGCGGCAAGTTGACCACGTAGGTCTTGCATAGCCTTCTCCACATTCCCTGATTCATCGTGAGGGAAGCCTCAGCGAGGTCTACGACGAACGTACTTGAATTAGTTCCCTCGGCTGAAAGGTCTGCGGATAGTGACTTGATCGTCTGGCTTTGCTCGCTGGTTTCCCGTTGCAATTTGGCGAGATCCTTGCGGAGCTCCAGAACGGTATCCGTGAGCTGAACGACTCTGCCGCCTAGTAACAATACCCATCGATAACGGCGGATGACGGTGGCATTCAACGTACTGATGTCAGGTGGACGTAATTCATTTACATCGACGAAGTAGGACGGGGGTAGCGTATGGCAGAGATTTCGAATGGTGATTTTCGTGCCTCCGCAGACCACGAGATCAAAATTGTTAGATACGGCTAAGGAGTAGATGGGATGGGTGTGCTCGAGGACGGTCCCGATTTGCTGGTGTGTCGAGGTGTCCCAAAACGAAACCGTTGAGTCGGCCGAAGCTGCGATGAAAGTGCCATTGTGCGCCAGAGCAATGCATCTGGCATATATGTTGCTATGGATAGCCCATCTCGAGAGTATGGTGCCAGTGAACGTGTCGACAGCGTAGATATACCCATCGCAACCCAGGGTGAAAAGTTGCTCGGTGTCGCTTCCCCAGGCGAGGGAATTGTTTTCGAGTGAGTTGTTTTCGATTGCGGCGTCGAAGAGAAGGCGGCCATTCGCCGCGTCGTAGACTTGAACGGAGTTGTTCAACGTGGCTGTCGCGACGAGTCGTCCGTCGGGTGAAAACTTGGTTGCGACCACCCAGTTCCCATGTTCCCACGGCCCAAGCAGCCGTTCGCCAGACTGCGACCAGACGCAGGCAGTCTTGTCGCTCGACCCCGTCGCGATCTTCGACCCATCCAGTGACATGTCCACCGCCCACACCGAGTGGCTGTGTCCCTTCCACTCCCTCACCTTCTCGTCCGTCTCCGCATTCCACACCTGTACACCGCCTTCATTGGTTCCGGTCATGATCCACTTGCCGTCCCGCGACACCGCCATGCTGCGAACAACATCGAAGTTCCCATTCATCGCTATCTCCACCCTGCTGCCATCTTCCATCCGCCAACGTTGAATGAAACCGCTCGAGTCACGGCTCATGATATGCTTCCCATCAGAGAGGACCGCAACCGCATATATGATCTCTCTACCCTCTATTTCGACCGGTTTCGCCCCAAAGATACTGGACGAACTACTCGCCTCTTGGGTTCTCGTCCTCATTGCCGTCCCGCTCGTCGCGACTCTCCTTGCCTCGTTCTGCTGACTGTTCCTCGGCGAAGGTCGGTCCCCCGTCCGAGTCGATTCTTGCGCTCTCGTTAGCGTCGCTCCTTTGGTGGTTCCGCCAAATGCTCACCGTTCCTTCGTTGCCACGGGTTGAAGGCCATGCTTGGTATGGACCGAAAGGTGCGTGGATGCTAGTGGCCACCGCGAGCTCTTATATCACCCGCGACACGTGGTTTCTTATCGATCCAGCTCACAACTCTCAGGGTCATCTCAGCCTCGGCGGCTGTTTATGCACCCTCTATCTAGATTGCTGTCTTCACAATCTCGCTCAAAGTGGCATCGAGCACTTTTTTCATGGTCGTCCGTCCGTCGGCATTGGCAGGAAGTAAAGTCACTGAGAGCTCGTTTACGGTGATTATCTATCAGCATTCGCCTGCTCCTTGTTGAATTCGTCACTTTCGTGTCGGCTGCAGGTCTC
Organism: Tylopilus aff. beelii; assembly: GCA_038094295.1. Lineage (NCBI taxonomy): Eukaryota > Fungi > Basidiomycota > Agaricomycetes > Boletales > Boletaceae > Tylopilus > Tylopilus aff. beelii. The sequence continues at coordinate 15,097 of JBBPTU010000592.1, read as the reverse complement.
TCACCTAAACATGCCTTCTGTCTGCCCTAGTAGTGACCAGGGGACCGTCGCGTTTGCAAGTCCCACTGCGCCGTTCTCTCGGCGAACAATGTCGTCAAGGGTCTTGACGATTCAGAAGTACAATTCCTCAAGGGGTCGACCGAAGATAGTAGGGCGGGCAAAGGGCAAAGCGGTTCCAGTGCACGACTTTTGCACGATGATGGGGTTACGTCCATGCCGTTGGATTAGAGTCATGGTGAGAGCCCTTACTTCACATTGAACTAACACTTCCAACGACATCGACCCATACGTACAGACGCTTTCGAGGTCGGGCCTGGCCATCTACGAACAACTATCATTCGCGCGGTCACCTTGGCATAGCAGCTTTGTTTTTTCAGTTCAGGTGAACCCATCGCCCGTCGGACCTATATCACGTTTGTCAATGAAAAAGTACGATCGTTCTACAAACGACCATCTCTGTCCCGTCGTGTCCATGCTCTCTCTTCTCAATGCTGACCAGTAAGCGAGTCGATAGGTCCACCTTCTGAACGCGTCACATTGTCGTGTGTCCGCATCGACGATATGGTCTCGGGACTGAAATCTATGGCAGATTGGAACCTCCCAAGGACGTCGTCCCCACTGGGTCTACATCCCAACCGTCTGATGGATGTTCCGCACGCATCTAGTTGGTGGCACCTGCGACAACTCATCTTCCATCACATTGCAGAATGCGTTTACGTGGTACCGTGATAATGCTGGCGTGATGAACCTAGAAGTTCCCGCGCAAGATCGTACCCGTTGTATTTTACAATTCATATCGCGCAAGGTGGTCGACGACGCGACGACTGGAGGCGACGTGCTGCAATATTTCTGTGCTAGAGAAAGGGAAAGTAGAGGGCCCGAGGCGATGGAGTCATGCTCGACAATGGCTCGACCTATTCTCAGCACTTTCATGTTGATAGCGCTCGTAATGCGAGTTTCGTTGCGAGTAGTTCGACTGGTTTCGCGTTGGACCCGCGTTATTACAGTCTGTTGAAGTCAGATCTGGCTACTTTACGCCGTCGTCTTGCAGGACGGCATTGCCATCCTGCGACACCGCTATGCTGCGGACAGCCCGCACCCTCAGACTATTTATGGTTGTCTTCATGCGTGGTCGCTCACCGTGAGCCCTTATATCGTCCACAATACGTGGTTTCTTATCGATCCAGCCCACAAATCCTAGAGTCATCTCGCCTTCGGTGATCGTTCCTGCATTCATGCACCCTCGATCCTGCTTGTTATCCACCCCACGAACCGCACCACGACGCCTTGTACTCGTCTTTAGCGCTCATTCTGATCCGAGACTCGATTTTTACCGTACGACGTGACGATCGATGCGGCTTGTCCTTGCAGCACTCGTCGAAGAATCTAGTCAGTCTTTAATCATTCCTCTCGTCCTCGGATCCCTCGGGGGACCGTTCTCGCATCCCGACTTTCCATGTTCGGGAAGGTAAAGGACCGTACCTCGTTCAATGTTGTCAGGTCCTCACCTCTCGCCTTCTGGACCTAGGCGTTATTCCTCGTTCAGGGTCATACAGTTCAGAGGTCTGCCAAAGACTCGGATGCGACTGTACGAGATTCAGAACTTGTCTGGTCAGCCATCAGCCGTGCCGCCGCCGGTCGTGGTTCAAAGTTGCTTTATTCCATACTACGTCCTCACGATCTGAGGCTGTTCTTGGTGCTGCTTTGATTTAGTCGGGTGTGGAACACGATATATGTTGTGGTTGGACGTTTCGATCGTGATGAACTCGATATGCCAGTGATCGGCGTGAATGTCCTAGTTGAAACGATCTCGATCACGCCGCTACTAGCACTGTTATCCACAGCGATAGGTCTTCAAATTTTATTGCGTTTTGGTAGTATACACATTGACAAGGCTACTATGGTCCCAATAATCTATGTAGGATCCTTGGAGCCTACTGACATTGCGAGTAGATATAAAATCACATACAGATTCCTTGTCGGGTCTGCGGTAGTCGCATTTCAGCATGCTGGGCCAGATACGAACGCTGGTTCTGCGTCGATCCTGTGCAATAGATGATCAGTCATTAAGTATCATGTCCAAATCTGGTAGTCCGCCATTTTTACGAGTGCCAGTCCTTCGATCTACTATTTATCCTTGTGTCGATTAGAAATGCTAAGACCTACCCTTGTTCGGCGTTGACATCCTCTCCAGCTGTGATGCGCTTCCGCCAGGATCCTATCCTGACAGAAAGAATCCCCTGCTACAACAGATCGTTCAGAGCAAGGTCATAGTGTGACAACCTTTCATGTGGGAAGGACATCAAACAGTTGTCGTTTGACGACCGAGAGTCGGAACGATACTCAGTGCGGTCATCATCAGAGCAAAGAATAGAGGACCAGGTCTTCTGGGTCATAGTGGGTGGAAGTGATTTTGGCTTCTTTTACATTCCGACTCCGACTCCCACCATGACCAAACCACAACTCGATCGTGTTGATCTGAGCGACAACTCTCGCGATACCGTGGCAACACTACTCACCCGACATATACCATTCAGTGCCCAAATCTTGGGTGTGATCCTTAACGCAGGTCCTCGCACCAGCAGGAATAAAGATATCGATCCATCCAAAGTCTGTCTTTGGTCCACGGTACCACTTCGTTCAGATGCCAACGACCACCCAACACTGTTCTCAGTAGTCACCTTTTCCCATCTTAACAAGCAATTCAGCGTCTTTTGTTCAAGCGACTCGAGCGCGTCATCCGAGCCTCCAACGGAGGTCGAAAAAACGTTCATTCGATACATATTCGAGGATATCCGAGATATTGCCCACAACGCGCGTCCTTTGTACGACGCACCGTTCAAACCTCCAAAGAGCATGCGGCGGGTGCCTCCCACAGACCCAGATATACACATGGCTGTCGTTGGAGCCGTCCATTCGAAATGGGTAGAGGTGCTTGCACCCATGGCTATATGCCAGAGTCCGTACATGCGGTACGCTTCCCCGCCAGGGTCGCTCTTGGGGCCCATCGCATCTCATCAGACCCAGAGGCTCGAGGTGTCCGAGATCCGGGCGTCAGACTTGCCATTCGTACATGGAGCTTCGTCGGTTCCGCATTCGGACGCCTATATCATGTCGCGGGCGCCGTATTCGGTGTGTCTCTGGGCTAGGGGAGGTAGTGCGACCAACACGAGTGGGGATCTTGGATCGCCTGTGGCATGTGCGTTGATGCATGCTGGTGGAAGCATTGGGGCACTGCGTGTGGATAGGGAACACCAGCGACGTGGCTTCGGGACATTAGTCCTTCGTGTGCTGGCAGAAAAGTTGGACTTTAGCCAGGGTCGAGACGAACCGGGGTTAGTTTCTGATGATGATGAGGATCCGGGTGGAGGGGCATTAGGTTGGAACTGGATAGACACTCGAGCGCATAGCGAGGCAGACCACTTCTTTGCGTCGGTGGTCGGAAAAGAGAGAGGTAGACTGTGTCATTGGACATATATTTCGATCGATTGACGGCCGAAGCGGCTAATAACGGAGCTGCCTGGCAGATATCGAGTGTTCTCACCTGCACGGCAATCATCACGTACAAACTATTATCACGATAAAAGTTTGATTGTACCCTCTCATTGTCCTCGAGACAGCAATGGTGCCACTCGGCAACAAGGCTATAAGTACCACGAGGTAAACTCAGCCTTTCTCTCTTCCAAACTCGAACATAGCGCCACAGACCGCGGCACAACTCAAGGAAGAAGGCAACGCGTTCTTCATCAAAAAAGACTTTGCGCGAGCGCACGAAAAATACACGGAAGCGATCGCGATCGATGGTCAAAACGCAGTGTTGTACGCCAATCGGTCTGCGTGCTGTTTCGGCATGACCAAGTACGTCACGTCACCTCTGGACGCGCGTCAGGACTCAACGTCTTGCGTTTCGTTATTGATAGATACGTGGACGCGATACGAGACGCAGAGCAGGTGGGCGCGGTGTGGCGTGTGCGTGTACCGAGCTGATAGATGACAGGCAACATCGATCGACCCTGGGTACGCCAAAGGCTGGTCCCGCCTCGCCACCGCACACGACGTCCGCCCCTCCCTCTGTTCACTCCGTGCCACTCACCCTCCTCACAGGCCGCACTCGAATTCAACGACGCCGTGAAAGCATGGCAAAAGGCACTCGATGCGCTCTCGAGCGAGGAAGCCCTCACATCCACCGAACGCACCCAAAAAATGCAATACGCGTCGTCGCTGGCAGCAAGCAAGCGACGCCTCGCAAAGTCAGCTGCAACGCCGTTTCCATGGGTCGTCACCAATTCGCGCTTGGAGAAGCCACCGTGGAAGATAGCGGAGGAGATGATGCCAGAGTTGGAGGCGGCAGGGTCGGCGAGGTCTTCGAGTAGTGTGAGTGGCGCATATGTTTTCGTTTTCGCGCGTCAGTTGGACCTGATGAGCGTTCCTTCGGCGGCAGGCATGGGTGGTACACTTTGCTAATCTGGTTAGTAAAGCGTCTGACGTTTGTGTGGTGCTGAGCGGTCATGTGGTAGGAATGGCTGGAAGGCATTAGACACATGAAGAACTTGAAAAAGATTCCGGTCGAAGGTGATTCGGGTAGGTCTATGATCATGGGCCACACGCGGGTCTGTCTCCCTTTATAGCATGCCAGCGAACACGTTGACGGGTGTGGATGCTACAGGGTCTTGCTTCGATCTCGAACGCAATCATGCGCGATGCGCGCGTGTTTCGCATCGACGGCCCCATGGAAGACTGGTGTGACAAGTTAAATTATCAAGGTAGGACGATACCTCTTCAGCTCCCCAGAAGTTCATCGTATGCGGCTGCGTGCAGTACATTTCGAGACGGAGAAATACAAAGCTTGGACACCAGACAGCGTGGACGTCATTCAACAGCAGGCGCTAGAACGGCTGAAGAAGGAAGGTTGGGATTCCGTTCGACCAGCCCTTGCCGTCACGGTCCGGTTCGTCACTCCCTCGCTTGCTTGCATGTTCTTGCTCAACTTTCCACCATCAGGGCATGGATCTTGCGTGCCTATTGCGATGCCACATTCGAAAATGCACCGCACATCGCGGCTGAAAGGATGAAGGAGACTCTCCAGCTGCTTCACTGGGGCCGCCAAGTATGGCGAGATGTGCACAAGAGTGAGAGAGGTGTAATTTTCCAGAATACGTTCTTCGTAGGAGTCAAGGCATTTTATCTGTCCGACCTGATCGCGGTACGTCACGTGGTTCACCCATGCTGAATCTGGCTCATGACATAGTAGACGCACACGGCAGCGGCCGACGCTGATAAACCAGCTCTCCTCAATACCATCCTCCGAGAGGCGCGTGAATTGACAGAGGAGGCCGAGAAAGCTCGCAGTCAACCTGATCCTGAACCCGTCGATTGCGGATTCTTTTCCTCCTTCTGCGTCTATCCGACAGCTCAAGCGCATGTGTACGTAGTCTCTCTTCGCAAGGTCGGTATGTATTCTGATATATCACCTACAATCGCATAGAGCGACCGCATATTATTTTGGCCAAATGGCACAATCGTGCCGGGACCCAACTCAAAGAAGGACGTATAATCTCTCTGCTGCGAAACAGTACACCCTCGCAGCCAAGTTTCTTCCAGAAGACGACGAGAAACACTGTTGTGCGTCTATGCTCTCGATGTTGTCAGGATGGTGGTTGACGCGCGATAGGGCTACTGCAAAGCGCCATTCAACCCATGGTGTTGGCTGGCGCGTCCAAGAAGGGGAGGATGGAAATCGCTACTGCGATTCGAACGGCGATGCCGAAAATGCAGAGAATCTGGGCGCACTCGGTGATGGCGAAGCAAGGGAGGGACGCGACGATCGACATGGCGCTGCGTCTTGCAGAGAGCGGCTGAACCTGGCGTGTTGGTGGAGGGCTGAGCTCGAATGACCGCGTTTCGAAAGGCAATATTAGGTACACGTCAGTATGGATTCGACCTGAGATACGACTGGAATAATACAATGTGATGAATGCCTGGCTCCGAAGGTCACATGCTAACAGGAAACCATACATGATCCGGTTGCGTGCTCGGATACCGTTGCGGGCCCAGACGTGCAAGTGGGCAGTGAGGTAGAATACAGACATGCGAACAAATCCAGGCGGAGTCCTGAACTTGGTTGCGTTTACACTGAGAGTTCGTGATTACCTGCGACAAACAAAGTCGTCGAGAGGAACGTGGGGCGAGCGAAATGCGAACGCGACCAATCCCAGCGATCCATACTCGGTGCATGCTGTCACGGTGTGGGGACTTGAACCTCGGCAATCAGTTGAAAGCACGGCATCTACCGAGGAGCATTTTCGCTACAGAAAGTCGAGCGCCTCCTTCTCGATCGAAACCTTCCATCCGAACAGCAAGTACGATGCGTTTCTCTCTTTTTACCGCCCTTTTCGGTCTGGCTGCGTTGTCTGTTGTTAGTGCCTTGCCGGCAGAAAACCTACCACGGGATGTTCCTTCCGAGGACATCAAGAGTGGTCGTTGCAGATTCGTGAGTCTGGTCTCAGGTCGACACCGCAAAACTTTTACTCAGGTCAACACGACAGCCACAGCCCTGCTAAAGTTGATGAAGTCGTTGGTGCTGCATCCGCGTCAATTGTATGTTTGCAAAGATCATGCTAGTAATAGTATGTGATTTACTGTTTCTTCGATGACACGCTGAAGACCTATAACTCTGGGTATGCAGTGTTTGTTCTTATACCCGTGGTGGAACAGAGATCATGAGTAATTTTTTTCCATCGATGTTGTTTTTGAACTGTGAAATATAAACACGTACATTGTGCCGTTGACTGCAGTTGCCAAAGAACGGTCTGGCCCACAATACGCAGACGAATAACTTCAAGTCCCTGACGCTGAGTCTATAGGAGTCGAGTGGCAATATGGTTATCTTTCCCCGTTTGATGGGATTATTATTAATGTTCGACTCACCGGAAAAAGTAGGGGGTCAGAGGGAAAGTCGTTACACGCCGCGGGCCTCAGGCTCGGAGTGTCTGAGTCATGCTGCGACTGCTCTAAGCGGGGTCTAAACATTGCCGGAACTTGCCAGCGTGGATGGTTGACCTTTTTGGTCATTTTCGCGCCAACAAGGAACCCACAAAAGTCCCGAGATGTGGTACCTGAGGGGTGCGTACTAGTCAGTTATTCAAGTTGTATCATATGATCATAATGTATGAAGTTACTTTTCGAGACACGTTCTCTCCGATTCTCACTGGAACCCCATGCATCTAGTATGCACGCTCTCTGGCCCCTTCCCCGCTCCAATCGTCCACTTCCTCTAGCACGTCCGAGTCACCTAGGCCTGCGCTGGACATCATCGCAGTTGAAGATCATTCTTGTGTGGGATATTACCAACCATCTGTCCTCGAATGAAATAGAACTGGTGAGCGGGGCGTCCTGGGAGAATATTCAGGACGAGCAGGAAGAATGGACTGGTCGCGTGATGCGGTTTAGAAGTGGTTCGATCAGGAGGTCTCGTTGGACCACTGGCAACGACTTGAGTTACAGACTGCCTTGGAGGACAATGGCACTTTAGAGACCAGCCAGTCAAGTTGGGTGCTCAAAGTGATCAAGATCGGACTGCATCGACGCGTTGGTGAAACGATTGCTCTCACTGGCAGTTTAGTCTTAGATTGTGACACTGACGGACACGGAATGAACTTGAAGGTCGCCAGATCGATGAGCTTCTAGTACTAAGATAATCATACAACGTTTTCCATTCCCCTTCCGATTGAGCAATCGACTTTCCGACTCGCGTGAATACGTCAAGGTTTCTTGTAGCGCGTAAAGTTGAGATATAGGTCCTTCGGAAGCGACAGCGCAAACGGCGAGAATCCGTTCTTCAGTCCATTCCAATGTGGCGAGTCCTTTGGCAGTGTCCACTCCCACTCGTTCAGCAGCATTGCCGCCAGCGTACGTTGCTCGTACATCGCAAAGTTCCTAAAAGACGCCGGATCAGCGTCGATTCCCCAAACCAGACGAAAAAGGTACCGTGCAGGACACTGCCGCGGTCCGAGCGAAAACGGCGTCCAAAGCGTCCCATCGATTTCCTTCTGCGTGCCGTCTGGGGACGCCATGAACCGTTCTGGATCGAATTTGGTAGGGTTCTCCCAATAGTCGTCTCGATAATGTATCGCCACGATGTTATTGATGACGGTCGAACCACGCGGGATAAACAAGCTCTTGTCGTCTGCGCTCTTGAGCTGGACGTCCTCGGTCGCCGTTCGCGGAAAGGCATAGGTAATTGGGGTGTTGACACGAAGTGATTCTCGGATGCATGCGTGGATGAAGGACATCTCACGAAGTTCGGCTATCGTTGGGATGCCAGACGTATTGTTGGCCATGGCCTTACGTGCTTCTGCACGGGCTCGGGCTTGCAATTCTTGGTTGACCGCCAGAAAGTAGCAAAGTGAAGAGATAGCGCCAGCAGTCGTGTCCTAGCGACCGAAAGAAGAGATAGGTCAAGAACGAGGTACACAGGGTGATCATACCACTGACATGACCAGCAATAAAGAACAGGACCATATTGTCCCGGTATTCTGTCTCGCTCATTTCTAGTGGAAAGGTCTTAATCTAAGAAGGACCATTGTAACTACAAAACTGACCTTTGTCCTCGAGCATGTAGGTGAGCATGTCATTCCCTGGGTTTTCCTTCTTATTAGCAAGCAGCTCTTGGAACGACCCGACCAAGTCGTCGAGCGCAACCACGAGTTTCTTTCGTGGGATGAATTTCTCGAGCTTAGGGAACGCAACATAGGCGGGGTCGGCGATACCCTCCATGACTTGGCAATACTTTGTAACAAACGGGCTATTAGCGTCGCGGATAGCATTAAAGTCGTGTCCTAATGCAGTGGTCCCTGAGCGCAGATATGATCATTGCTCGGATCTCGTAGTTGAAGAAGATCGACTGACCAACGGCGTCCAAAGTGTAGCGCATCGACAGATCATCCCAATGCAACAGGCCCCCTTGGCCCATCTGCACGAACAATTTGCGAGCCAAGAGACCAAATTCCTCCACAGGAAGATTGCGGTCAAGAGCCGCCTTGACTATCCTGGAGTGTCGTTTCCATGCATCGCCATTGGACAGGATGACGTTTGTGTAGCCGACAAGCCGCCAGAGGAGAAGACCATCCGGGGGTCTCAACTTTGGGTAGGTCACCGGGTCCGCAGCTACGTCTCTTGCGATCTATAGCATCCATCCAGGTTAGACGCAGGCCCAACTGAAAATCAAAGACAGATCAGGTACCTGGTTATCCAAGACGTGAACCGTCCATTGCCCGAGTGCGTACACCAGCATGGCAGGCTCCCCCCTCTTTGCATACGGCAACAACAGTTTCCTGATGCGCACGTCTTCGACGTCACCCCTCGCAAAGCTAAGCAGGGTCGATAGCACAGGAACATGTGGGATGTGACGGAGTTCCTTGGGGACTGCGAAAAATCGTTTGATGGCCAGGTAGCAGATGGCGCCGCCTAAGAGGTAGGGAACGTATCCCGAGCTAGCAAAATGTAAAACAACACCTGCAGACTCCATGGGTGCGCCTGCCAAGACGTATAGTCAAGACGGCTGCCCTCTGCCCAATGGGACTATGTCTGGCTTAAGGAAATGTGGCTTAAGCGAGTGATGAGGAAGACACTCGAGTTGACGCAAAACACAGCTCACATTGTGCATTTTATACCCCTCCATGGAAAGAGCAGCTATGATTAGCTGCTAAGCAATGGTGGTATCACGAGAGAAACACGACGAGCATCGGGCGCGCTTGCCAAATAAGGCCCAATGCTTTGTAGGAAGTGAGCATTATCTTTCCACCAAACGTACGATGCGCCAAGCCGGACGCCAGTGATACTGTCCGTGGAAGGCGGTTTGCTAATAACGTAGTTGACCTGTCGCACGAACTTGGACGCATCAGGCTTGTTCCTATGGGAAACTGATCCGGTGGAGAAGATAGTACCAAATCTACGTCTTGGCCAGTATGATGAAGCGGGCGCGGCGGATGCATAGATTTTGTACCAGCCTAGACGCCTCACAAAAGGAGAAACCGGTATTTCATTTCGTTTAAGTTTAGTCTCACCTCGACCAGGTTTGGTCCAGCTCTAAAAATCGATACATCCATGGATGAATAGGATATATACGTCTAGATTGCTAGGCACTACTGACCTATCTGTGAGAGACCGGGCACGCCTCTCCGACTCGGATTACGGCTGGGCTGTTAGTACGAGTAAAGCCGAGCAAAGGGACAGGAAGGTCGCGGCAACGAACCTGAGAAAGCTCTCGTCATATGATCATGGTGCTTGCCACTATTCCAGCCGTCGTACCAGTCTGAAGAAGCTCTATCGAGGGACTTGGGCAGTATCCACAGAGAGGCGACCACAGCATGTGGACCGCGGAGATGTGGCTGGTGGCGTACGGGACCCGGACAGATTGGGTCCATGATGGGTGGTGCGAATTTATGTACTGTAAAAGTCAATACAGCACCTGCTACGGTCCGCATCACGAGCAAACCAGATCAGGAGTCGCGTCCACCACGCCAAGCAGGGATCATGTATCCAAGTCATCTCTTACTCAACGTGATTATAAGCACTCTATTACTGGTACGCTGTACCACACCTTTTCCTCGTCCAATGGGAATCAGTGACTAGGTTTCTCGCGGCGCTTAAAATCGAGGTACAGATCCTTCGGAAGCGACAGTGCAAACGACGAAAACCCGTTCTTCAGTCCATCCCGATGCGGGGAATCCTCGGGCAGTGTCCACACCCATTCGTTCAACAACATTGCGGCCAACGTACGTTGCTCGTACATCGCAAAGTTACTTGAATCCCCTCAGTTCTAGACTGCCACCACTTCTGGGGGAAAACGTACCGTGCAGGACACTGCCTTGGTCCAAGGGCAAACGGCAACCACTGCGTCGCCTCGTACTCCTTCTGCATCCCATCGCTCAACGTCATGAACCTCTCCGGATCGAACTGGGTAGGGTTCGGCCAATAGTCGTCCCGATAGTGGATCGCCGTGATGTTGATGATGATGGACGACCCGCGAGGGATGAACACGTTCTTGTGATCCGAACTCGTCAGTTGGCCGTCATCGGTCGCCGTTCGCGGGACGACGTAGGTGATGGGCGTGTTGACGCGGAGAGATTCGCGGATGCATGCTTGGACGAAGGGCATCTCACGGAGTTCGGCCAACGTAGGGATCCCAGACGTGTTGTTGGCCATGGCGACAGCCACTTCGGCGCGAGCGCGGGCTTGCATTTCTGGGTTGACCGCTAGGAAGTAGCAGAGCGAGGATATGGCACCCGCGGTCGTGTCCTGATATGCAGGAGAAAAGCTGTCAGAAGCGAAGTGAGAAGGGAGTTCAAACGACCGACGTGACCTGCGATAAAGAACACGACCATATTGTCGCGGTATTCTGTATCGCTCATTTCTGTCGGTCACGGGTCATCAGAAGGAAGAGATCCGATTGCGGCGGCGCAGGTACTGACCTTTGTCCTCGAGCATGTATGTGAGCATGTCGTTCCCGGGACTTTCCTTCTTGGTGACGAGCAGTTCCTGGAATACCTTGACCAAATCATCGATGGCAGTTACGACCTGATTCCGCGGGATGAGTTTCTCGAGCTTGGGGAACGCGATATAGGCAGGTTCGGCGATGCTCTCCATGACATGATTGTACTTTTTCACGAATGGATTGTTAGGATCACCAATGGCGTTGAAGTCGTGTCCTAACGCGGTCGTCCCTGTATCGCGTATCTCATCAGAACTGGCATGGTTCGAGACGACCTAGATCGACTGACCAACGGCATCTAGAGTGTAACGCATCGTTAAATCGTTCCAATGCAGTAGTCCGCCATCGCCCATCTGCTTGAACAGCTTGCGCGCCAAGAGACCGAATTCCTCGATCGGGACGTTCCGGTCAAGCGCAGCTTTGATGATCTTGGAATGTCGTTTCCAAGCAGGACCGTTGGACAAGATAACGTTGTTGTATCCGACGAATCGCCAGAGGAGCATGCTATCCGGTGGAACCTCCTTCGGGTACGTTACTGGATCCGCAGACATGGTCTTTGCGACCTGACATTGATAAAGGTCAGAACTCGTCGCGTCCAAGACAGGCGTGCGCCACTGACCTTGCTGTCCAAGATGTGCACTATCCATCGTCCGAGCGCGTACACCAACACGGCAGGTTCTCCACGGTGCGCATACGGTAGCAACAATTTCTTGATACGCACGTCTTCGACCTCACCCCCTGCCAAGCTAAGCAGGGTCGGCAACACAGGGACCCGTGGGATGTGACGGAGTTCCTTGGGGACCGCAAAGAGCCGCTTGATAACGAGGTAGCAGACGATACTCCAAAAGAGGTACGGGATGTAGTTCGCGCTGAGAAGGTTTGCAGCGACGCGTACGGTGTCCATGGGTATACTGGCAAAAATATGTAATCAGTGCGGCTTTTCTCAGGTAGTGAGGAAGATACTGACACAAAAAATGGCTTCCATTGTGTACTTTATACGTTGCTTGTGCCAACGGTGGGGGGTATGATTGAAGCCATCGAAAGGACGAATGGACCTCGCAAGAAGGAAATAGTTTAGATGGCGGGCGTGTTTTCTAGATCTGCAACTTGACACATAGACTTTGACTTTACACCACCTGGATATTACCTTTCCGTCACAGTATCACTCCACGTCGATGACAACTTGCGGTGAGGCTTGCCCGATTTACGGAGAGGGTCCAATCTGGCGTACAGAAATCACACCGAACCGTCATTACGGAACATAGATAAAATGCACTGCGTACCTTGCCATATTATGGAAACGCGGGCGGATGGAATGGGTTTAGTGCGGCGGTTGTCCCTCCCGCTGACTAAGCACTGTTCGAAAAGTCGTGTCGCGCGACCTGCGGCGTTGTTCACCAGCATAGTAGCATCATCTCCACAACGCCGTTCAATGAAAGGCTACCTAGCCTTCCCACCCCTAGGCCTGACCTGCGGTACGAGCATCCAAGTCCAGCCATCAAACGTCGCACAACCCACGAGTGAATGTGCCCCATGGAGCAATCGCGATGATCGCTGCGGCACAGGACAAGCCGGAAACGGCAGGGACGCAGAACAGGCGATGGAAGGAGAAAGACGAAAACGGCGCGATCTCGAGCGTGCGCTGGGTGAGCGCAGCGAGATAGAATGGGTGCGGGCGGGCGGGGTTCTCCGTGACGCGTTTGGAAAGCGGGACAAGGTGCGCACGGAGCAGATACGCCAGGAGCTGCGGCTACAGGATGAGGAGAAGGAGAAGGCGGGGAGATGGGAGTCGTACGAGACGCGTTGGCGTGGGATGCAGTCCTCCACAAACCCGCTCACGTTGGTCGAGTTTCCGTGGCCGCTGAAGGAACGCATGTCGGGTCGCGATATCGGTATGCTCACGCGTCGCGCCGTGTCCGAGTTTCTATTCGAGGACTTGGCGATCAGAACAAACACAACAACGAAAAGGGAGAGGATTCGGGGCTCGTTGCTTCGATGGCATCCAGATAAGACCTCGCTTGTCCTCAGCCGTGTAGTACCCGACGACCTGGAGCTCGTACGGGAAGGGATCCATATCGTGTTTGGCGTTCTCAAGGCATTGCAGGACGCAGAGCGGACGAGGACTCTTGGAAAATGATACTACCGCAGGCGGTATGAACTTTGTTTTGTCTGCAGAATCCGTAACGACTGCACGAATGCCTATCAGGTGCATACTAGTACCATCTATTTTGTACCACTAGTAGCATCTCTAATCTCACTTTCGGGCACTACTTCCGAGTGGTACTCCTGCACCGAACTAGCTGACGCCATTTCTTCCATGGCTTGAATACAGTCAGAAACCTTCTCCTGAGAGTACGGCTGTACTCGGTGAGTGTCTCAGACATCGCGCTCCTTGAAACATTGAAACAGAATTTTTGCCGCTTTGATATGCTCCAACTCAGCGGCTAGCACTCGTATAATTGACTACGTGAGGCTGGCAAGCGAACGACAAGCAAGCATTTGAGTCTATTCCGGAGACACTTGAAGCAGCTGATTGGACCGGATAGCACAGAGGCGGGTGGAGTGACAAAACAGGCTAACCGAACGACCAGACTCGGACAGATACCCTGCCCGTGCACCGGACCCAACCAACGAGACCTGGGACAATGCTTCCACCCGTCATAGTTACGTTTGCGATTAACTTGGCCTATCCTGGAGCAATTACTAGCTACGTACCGTTCTTCTTGAATTCGGGACTCGGACAGATCCGAAGAGTGATTGTGTAGCACAACCCTACAAGCAATGAGTAGTACTCGGGCGCGCGCGAGCATTTGCCTAGCTAGTAAAACACGTGGTTGCGATGGCTGGGCGTACTTGCTTGTACTATCCTATACAGTAACCTCGGCACTCACAGTTGGTTCGGCACTTTCTCGAAGCACACTATTCCACTTACTCTTTTCGCTGTCCACAAGGCTATGTATTATCTAGAAGCTATTAAGAGGCCCTGCGAGCCTGAGCTTGAACGAACGTAATTGGTGCAGAAATGAACGAGATAGCTGAGATGGGGGTTGTCATGCTGAAAGGTCACTCTGGCGTCATTTGCCGAGCAGTGCCACCACTGAGTTTGAACATCGACAACTGCCGCACCTGTGCCGTATGCCGCTATTAGGACCTCCGCTGGCTGCTTCACCTGCGCAGGTCGAGTAGCCGAAGCTGCGACATATATACATACGATCACTTCTCAACACACGGTACATGCAGTACATACCATTTCTCGAATCCCTACCATATCTACCCTATTAGCCTTGATGCGTCCCTGGTTGTATCATCTTCCAACCCGGAAAAACAGCCCAAATATGATGTAAATGCAGCCAATGATTTATTCCCGTCACATCCTGAGACACTATTAACCTGCAGTGCCGAGCTGAGTTTAATTTTGAGCTACCAGTTGTGACCGCCGAAGTTGATGAGTCAGTGCCGAAGTTACTGATGGGATAGTGTACTATCATTGCTTACTTAGTGCAACATGCTTATGGAATGCAAACTTTTTGGAATGGCTCGAACACCACCATCCTAGCATTCTATTGACTCGAAAAAATTCTTAGGGATAGACCTTAATGTACTCCA